>JAODFZ020017856.1:0-12598 GCA_027574845.2 Deinopsis erosa
ATTAATAAGCGTCTAATAAAAGTTCAAAGTCAAAAACATCGAATAGAATTTAATTTATGTTTTATATAAATTGATGTGATGAGTAAAATAGTTTGCATTACCTTTTTGAAATGCCAAAATTGCGCAAATCATGTTGACATCAACTTTTTCTTAATTATAGCATCGTTCTATTACCAAATAATAATCTCCGTTTTCTTACATTGTAGTAATTCATATATATATTTATTATTCAACAAGTTTTATGTTTCATATTTTTGTTTATATTGCGTGTTCAAATAGCGCTGGCACGCAAAAGCTTATAATTCTTGTTTTTTAATCTACATTCTGTGTGTGTACTAAAAGAATTTTTTATTTAGGTAACAACTGGTGAGAATGATTTAGATCGAGATGAGGTAAATATAATTAGTGGCGCATTGGAATTGCGTAAAAAAACTGTTGCTGATGTTATGACAAAGATAGAAGACGCCTTTATGTTAGATTATGAGGCAAATCTCGATTTTGAAACTGTATCAGAAATAATGAAGTCCGGTAATTGCATTTTAATGATCATCAATTTCTCTCAATTTACGTTTTGCTTTCTGAATGCAGGATTTTCACGTATTCCCGTCTTTGAGAATGATCGCAAAAATATTATTACAACGCTTTATATAAAAGATTTAGCATTTGTTGATCCGGACGACAATACGCCCTTAAAGACGCTATGCCAATTTTATCAGAATCCATGCAATTTCGTCTTTGAAGATGTTACATTGGATATTATGTTTAAAGAGTTTAAAGAAGGTTTAGAAAATTGAATGCATTATTCAAAAAAGGAACGAACTTTTTAAATATTTTTAATTTATTATCAAACTTGTACTTAAATTAAATTAAAAACATTGTTAGCTATTTAAAAAGTTAGATCATTTTTTGAAAATACATTATACATATAAGCATACTAAAAATTAGGTGTCGTTTTTAAGGTAATAAAGGGCACATGGCTTTTGTAAATCGTGTAAATTCGGAAGGTGATGGTGATCCGTTTTACGAAACGATTGGTTTAATTACATTGGAAGATGTTATCGAGGAATTGATACAAGCTGAAATTATGGACGAAACGGATGTTTTTAGTATGTCGCGTAAATTTCCTGATTATATAAAATACTTAAAAGCTTTCCTCTCTTTTTAAGCGGATAATCGTACAAAGCGTCGTAGAAATGCTGATAGGACAAAACAGGATTTCACTGTGTTTGCTGAACGTCGCGGCGAAAATAACAGAATACGTATAAGCCCACAATTAACATTAGCTACTTTCCAATATTTGAGCACGAGTACGTTTTGTTTAGTTAATTGAGGAGGAAATGTAATTGCATTATTTCTAGGTGTCGATGTATTC
Source organism: Deinopsis erosa (assembly GCA_027574845.2). Lineage (NCBI taxonomy): Eukaryota > Metazoa > Arthropoda > Insecta > Coleoptera > Staphylinidae > Deinopsis > Deinopsis erosa. Next base: position 1,373 of record JAODFZ020017856.1, read on the forward strand.
AAGCCCGAATCAATATCCGAGACTATTTTGCGTCGTCTACTCAAACAGGATATAATTTATCACATAAAGAAGAATAAGGATTGGCGTAATGATTCGAATAGTATAATCTATCAACAGGCGAAGGCTGCTGATTATTTTGTCCTAATATTGGAGGGGCGAGTTGAAGTTACAGTCGGGCAGGAAAATCTAATGTTCGAAAGCGGCCCATTTTCGTATTTCGGTATACAGGCGCTCATGCAAAATATGGGTGTTGGTAAGTTCGAATTAATTCCTATTAAGAGAAATGTTTCTTATTCTATACTTACACAGCTGAATCACCTTCGGCTCTAGGAAGTTTGCAATCTTTAAACATGGACAGCTTAATGCGTTTCTCATTTCAACCTGACTACACTGTAAGAGCGTGCACCGAAGTGCTTTATATGAAAGTGAAACGTAATTTGTATATGGCTGCGAAGAGGGCATCGCTTATGGAAAAATCGCAAAAGGATAATCCATCCACCGATCAATTTGACGATGAAGTTGAAAAGGTGTGTATCTAAAAGTAATTTTCCTAATCTGTAATGACAAAACTAAGATATGAGTGAGTTAGTCGATATATATTTGCTAGATTGTCCATTTATTTTTTGGTAGTAATTGTTCCCTTTTAATCCTTTTCCCATTTTTTTAGTTATTTGATGATGATGGTGAATTTGCATTGCGTTTTGAAAAGGCGCCGCTATTAAGCAAGATAAAAGATCAGGTATTATTTTATGTTAAAAACAGAACAAAACCTAAATACTCCACTCCCCAAATTATGTACATGTTTTCTACTACTAGCTGGTTTTTAAATGTATTTTTTTACGCTTACGTTTTTACTGCATTAATGGTGCAGATATAATCTCACGTTGTATCATTAGTGTATGTTTTATTGATATTTTTTTTAACAAAACCAATACAATTACATGAATGTAACGCTTAAACTGTGTTGAATCACTGACCAGTTTCATTAGTTTTGCTTTATACCTTTTTGATTTCTAGCTGCTACATTCGTTGGAGGAAGATGGAAGCAATGGAAGAAATTCGCCTGATGGAAAACCGCAGCACAGTTCATTTCATATAGCACACGAATCAAATCCAGTCTCGCAAAGTATGAGTCCGCGTACACCTTCCATTAAATCACACATAAGTCCAACTGGACTAACTAGAGACCTAAATGGTTCGCTAAAACATTCAAATACAATCGATGAAAGTGAATTTATCGAAGAGGAAATATCATTGTTATCGAAAAAATCATAACAAATAATATTTGGTCTCTTTTTAATGAAAATATTTTAAAGGGGCCAACACAGATTTGGTACTTAACTAACATAATCTAAGCACCAATCAAACGTTTTGGTACAAAATAAACAAAAGATTTGAGAACGTATAACAGCATAGTGCACACTACGAAATATTGTTATAGAATTTACAGTCAATTTTTTAATTATCTGATATGCTAATACTTACTAACTCGTATTAATAATTATTTAGATTGTTGCGTAGTCGAGTTTTATGTGAATAATTGGAAACATGCAATAAGGCCTGTGCCATGCCTTTTATCTCTTTTTAATAATAAATAAAGTTAAATAAATTGATGAATAAGTTGATAAAGAGAGCTTATTATGGAAGAACAAAGATTAAACTATTAGTATAATAAAAAGTTTGACTTAAATAAAAGTACTTACTAATTTAAATAGAAAAACTATATGAAATAAAACAAATCAAAGAGTAGGGATATTTTGTTAGATTCAATGCTTGACTTTAAAAAAAGAATACCATATATTTGTGAATACTCCTTCTAATATATTTTCCTCTTTATTTCCTGTTAAATTCTTCACTTTTTTTTTGTATTTATACAAATTTTAAAATTGTTATAATACCTTTTATATATATTATATATTTTTGTTTTTTTTTATTGAGCACATGCAACAAATCTAGTCGTAAGATAAGGATTCACTAACTACTTAAAATACTTTTTTGTAAAATGTTTTATAATTATGTAAGTTTAATGTATTTTGTAAATTCAGTTGTGTGTGCTTCGTTTTTTATTTTAAATTTCATTATACATATTATTTTTTTTAGATACCATCATTTTAGGATACATTTTCAATTTCATTCATTTCAATTGTTTAATTAATGTATCCCATGCCTAAATAAGAGAAACAATGTAGAAACTGTGTTATAAATTTTTATGCTTATTTATTATTGAAATAATAAAATATATTTGTTACATTGTATACTTTGTTTGTTCTACTCACTCTGGGAAAATGAAATAATCACTACCATATGGCGTTTGTATATTAAATAATAATTTTATTAACAATTCCTAAAGATAAATAATAATTCATTAACATGATATCATTTATGATAAGAATTATATATTTTATGCATCGTCCTAAATAATAACAAATTAAAAATAATTCTGAAATATATAATTTCTAAACAAGAACAAATTGTCAAAATCACTTAAAGTGCATCAAAACGAATAAATGTTTTAAAACGAACATGTCATTTATTTAAATCAAAAATTGCATATACCTTATGGTAGAAATAATGGTTTGAAATACTGACGACAGTAGACGCTACCAAGTGATATCGGTTGATCTTGAGGTCCATAAATTTTAATATTGCGATCGGGTATTCGCGCATACGCTGATGAATATGCTTTATCAAATGCATTAAGGTCGATGTGCGATCGGCCGACCGCTTTGCACGCCAAAAATAATATATCTCTGTAAATTGATCGATTAATGCTGATTGATATATTACGATCTTCCTGCAGTCGTTGTGTCTTTTGTCGCTCTAAAGCAAGTTTCTTTAACGGATCGAGCAAATCGTTACAATGAACTGAACTCACAACACCTTGCATAAATCTAGGAAACGCAATTATTAGATAGGGAAATATGTAAGATGTATGCGTTTACCTTATTGTGTTTGTTAGTTCAGGAGACGAGTCACGTTGCTGCCAAAGTGCATACATTGGCGGTCTTTCACCGTGCAGTTGCGGATCGTCCCATAAACAACGAACGGTGACTGGTGCAATTAAGTGCTCTAAATTAACATAAAATAAATTAGACTCTAATTAAAAAAGAAATACAGTAAAAGCTCTATTATCCAGACTAGTCGGGGATGAAGGTAGTCCGGATAACAAAAAATTCGGATAATCGAAAAACATGATGACATATCGGTAATATAAAGAAAATATTTAAATCACCCGTCCAGAAACGTCGTGAACATGCTGATTTTCTCGTTTAAAGCAATCCGGATAATCGAAATTCGTATAATAGAGGTTATACTGTATGTAAAAAAAAATTGTTTAGTTGTTAAGTGACTTACTTGCTTCTTCCTTGCATGTTGCTAACATAAACATTTTTAATGGGTTAGTAATAGTTAATAAAAAATGAAATTGCTTACCTAAAGTAGCTAATTCTTGTGTAAGTGGATCAGTTCCTTCTAAAACTGGTTGCAATTCACTGGCATTGTTGCAATTCTTATTCTCATCGTCATCACCATTAATGTTATTATTAACAGTCTCATTGCCCGACTTATTACTCTTCATGCATAAGTTCGGTACGTGCGTTTGTACGTTAATGCGATCGAACGCCCAGACTAAATTCCAATAAATAATCGGATGCTGCTCGACGAATTTCGCTTCCGATAGAGTTAAGTCACCTTCTTGACTCAATATATTTTCCAGTTCCTTGCGCAGTACAAGTGGGTTTAAGTAAGGAACACTGAATGGATCAATATATTCTCCATTCTTTTGTTGCAGTTTGATTGTTAGGAATGGAACGGTTGATTTCTTGCAGCATTGACAGAGAGTGTTCAAATTTGAATCTTCCGGTGACCAATTCGACATGATATCCTCATCATATAAAATTGTCGAACAATTATGACACTGCGAGCATGATGTAAGTACAATGTCCATTTCACTACTACTATTTGTTAATTCGGAAGGAACTGTAAATAAGCTGTCCGGTAATTCTTCAATGTCAAAGCGCAAATTCACCGAACTGCCACGATAACTACTTGTACTGAATTCAGCTGATATTTTTCGATGTCGTTCACAGCCTTCACTACTACCGTCCGTCGATTCACATTCACCAAAACCGGTGCCAACTTCTAAAGCGTCGCCAGCTGCTAAACAATCCGCATTTGTGTGCATTTTAATTGGCGTCGAATTACTTGACGTTGAAATCGCTTCCTTAATTTCATCCAACTTCTTAGCCATTGTATTGGCAGCTGATTTTAATGAACTTAATCCTCCTTGAATGAATTCGTTTGATTTCTTCGATGTACTAATTAAAAAAGAAAGAAATATATAAAAGAAATTGTACAAAACATATACGAGAAAAATAACATTTTCTTTAAACAAATATCGACATACCTTATAGTATTAAGTGCATTCTCAATGTATAGTTGAGTCGACTTAAGATCAGCTTTACGAAACGATAATCTGGCAGGTGAATAACGTCTACAAATGCATTTCGTGCAAAATAAAAATAAATGAATACTAGTTAATACGAAATAATAAAAAATATAGCAAGCATTTTGAAACATGCTTCCAAATATCTATTTGCTACGACAAACATATGAAAGAAATTGTATACCCGAAATTCATTTTAATGCTTGATCCAATATTTGCAAGACTGGACGCAACTGTTGCAGCCGGAACAGTTTCCGAACGATGAATTTTATTCTGTGCTGATGAAGGTGCAGATGGTGGTGGACTACCTTCAAACGTTGCTGATCTTTGAACAGAATTTCTAAATAGAATTGGTTCATCATCGTATGGTATATTAGGTATTAAACTAGGAGTTGTTTCTGGAGGTGGAGTAATTGCATTGGGAGACGTATGAGGTTCATCTAATGCTCCTAAAGGATCATTCTCTGTAACTAAGGTTCTTGATGATGTTCTGAAATAATGATTCACATGCATAAACAACAATCATGTACACGAATACTAGTCAAATAGTAACTTGAATACATTCAACTAGAAACTCACTTTGATGGTGAACTTTTATCGTCTTTTAAATCGTCATCGTCGTCCTCTACAAACATTTCATCGTCTCGATTAAAATGCAACGCACGTGAACACGACTTTTTGTTATTTTGTTGCAATTTATCGATGATTAATGCATCGCCTGCACTCTCCGAACGTGACAATATGCGCAAATACTCGTTAGGACTTTCAGGCGGCGTAAATGTCACATTTATATCTTCCGCTTCCTGACCATCAGTCTCCTCCAATTCGCCGGATGGTGCGCTCGATATGGCACTATCAGTTGGCTGTTCGGATGGTGGTGGATCACTAGTAATCCCACCTTTCACTATACTAACCATTTTCGTACAGAACTTATCGAATACTCCACCACCTGCATCGCCTTGCGGAATTGTTTCATGCGAGTCTAAGGATGTGCGTGAAGCGACTCGATCGCCCGGATCTAATAGATTGCCGACACCTTCAACGCCGCCTGATTGACGTCTTGCAGCGTAGCGTTTAGCGGCACGACGAAAACGTGCAGCGCCCAAAACAACGCAACGTAATTTATTCCACAGCAATAAGCTTGAACTGGATTGCGCGGGCCATTCCGCTTCTAATACGCAGCGATTATACAACCTAATTATAAGAAAAATAGAATAAAGCGAATTTATGTAATAGAAGTGAATTTACCCATAAGTTACGGCATTCGGTTGAATACCACTTCGCTTCATTAAAAGCAATAATTTAACAGCCAATAAAGGTTTCGAATATTCCCCACATAATTGCATCATTAATCTATAGCACACTTCATCACATGCCAACTTTTGTTTCGTCGCTCGCACTAATAGTTCATAGGATTGTTGCAAAACGGCTCTTTCCTTACCCACATTAATTGCCAAGAGACTGGGAAGCGCCATAAAATAAAGCGTATAACAAGTGCCACTTAAGCACTTCGCCCATAAATCAGGCTGACGCACGTATTTTTTCGCTAATTTCTGCGCAGATTTTATTTCGTGCTTAGTGCGTCGTGCCATTGGCGAGCCAGGCGTAGTCTGCGCTAACGATGTTAAATGATTCTTCTTTTTATTACAATTTGATAGTAATAACATTGGATCGACGTCCAATACGCTATACGTTATAGGTAGATCAGTAGCAAGCGGTTCAAGAGGTAGTAAAAAGACTGTACGTTCGCTTCGATTTGCAACTGCATCAGATTCAAGCAATTTTATGTCAACGTCTTCAGTAACATTTTCAGTGCATTCGTCGAAAAATGCTAAACCTTGATCACCATCTGCTACAAAACTGCGCTCTTCAATAAAGCGAATAAACATTTGCGTGTGCATCAATAAAGAGAAGAATTTATGATGAGATTTATCGCGCGAACGTAAAAATTCGTTTAATTGAAATAGAGCTTGTGGATCAGTTGTGCCTACAGTCGGTGCCCTTATGATTGGCAATAAATACAAACGATATCCTTTTAAGATGAGTGCCATAAATTTTAAGAACGCTTCCTGTATTTCTAACTCCTGAGCTTGCTGAAATAATGATTCAATAAACATTTGATTAATTATTAATTAAATAAAAATAGTTACGTCTTTTCGTCGCCTTTGAAACTCAATTTCTAAATCAGCGTCTGATGAATTATAAGAAACTGAGCTGCTTTTAATAAGATTGTTGTATAGGCGATCTAAAGTTGTTTTTAGACTTTTTGCAGCCTTCTTAGGCAACAATCGAATATTCAAAATACTTCTTTGTGTCTCACAGACCTAATTATAAGGAAATTAGCAATAATTTGATAAATATTATAAATAAACTTACTGTAATTATATTTGTATCTAAATCAACACAACTAACATCAAGGGGTGGATCGTACATATCAAAAAATCTTGAGTCAACGCCAATGAGAAAAGGTAGCGGTGCATGGAGCACTTCCACTAGACCTAAAGGACATAGTGGTATATAAGGACACTGCCATTTAAATGGAAACAATAAAGATGAGACAGCTTCAGCCACAGCCGTTAGTATATCAGGCCTTAAAGAATGTACGAGAATTTTCTGTTCTGTTAAAGCTAATAGTAGAAGCAGTAAACTGTTCTCCGATCCTAAATTAAGTAAAAGGTTTTTAAAGCCAGCAGCACTTCGTGGTAGAGGCAAATCCTCCGGTTGTGTGAATATTAAGCGATCTGAAGCATCGGCTGATAATTGGAGTAAAGTTCGCGGCGATGGAAATGGAACTTCGTCTAATAATTGTACAATGTAACGCTCTAATGGTATAATTTGAGGTTCTCCACTTGCTACCAATTCCTATATATATAAATAATCATTTAATAAAGAATTTCTGCAACATTTTTTGAATGACTTACATATAAAAAAGACAACCATCGTTCAAATGTGTCTGAAAATGGCCAATGTGATAAGATACAAATACTTTTGCTTGCATGAATATTATAATTCGATGATTCTTCGTTAATATCTAAGAGTTCAGCTTGTTCAATAGTCAACTTCTCAACTGGATATTTTTCGTAGAATGTGATCGCTGAACCATAAACTTTATGTTTCGCATCTGAGACAGTTAATACGAATGTACTGAAAACTGGTTTAGGTTTTGGTGCTTTCTCTGGCCATAATTCTAAGCTAGCGCCCATTGGAAGGCAAAATAATGGAACGGAATCAGGAAATGGGAAATGTTCTAAATCTCCCATTGGATATCTATATATAAAAAAAAGAATGTATTATAAGTGAAAATAAAGTTTAGTTCTTTAATTACCTAGCAATAACGGATGGATTATATGTAATGAGCCTTGATCGATTCATCGACTTTTTATAACACAAAAATACATCACTTCCAACAATACCCTTATTCAAATTCTTATTAATACAACAAAAAGCGTGAGGTGGTGATTCCCCTTTGCTCGCAATCACAACACATACATCAGTAACAACCAAAGCATTGCAAGGCATCGTCGCTGAACCTCTACGATATGTAATAAATGTTAATGCTGTTGAGTTATTTACATTTGCCACACGCCCTCCGACACTTTCCTTCACAACACTCGCATCCGGCATCAAATATTCCTTGCCATCGTACATCACACCTAGAACCGGCTTAATGCATTAAACAATCTTCTATTAAGAAAATTAATTATACCAATATCGACTAATGGTGGCTTATCTCTTCCTCGACGAAAACACAGGTAGCATTCAATACTTCGTATGCTGCCATGGTTTAAATCGGCTGATAATCCAGCGCGGGTTCGTTCAATAATTTCATAACCTTGAGGAACAACTTCACCCATTGACGGAAAAATGATTCCAATATCAGTTATCGGATCTTGATTGTAACCTACTTTAAAATGTCCAGCATCATTCAAAGCATTGTCATCTAACAAGTCCGAATCGTCAGCGAGACCAGCAACAACAAAATAATCTGCGACTCGACGTTCATCCATATTTCTATCTTTATTCCTTTATTCAATATTATAAAACTCTGCTTTTATCGTTAATAAGGCACATTGTTGATTTATCTTTGTATAATATTTGTTTAACTGTAATGGTTGTTTACTATATGTAATGTTTTTACGCAACTTTTTTTTATAAATTTACCTGAGCAAAAACATAAGATGAGTCATCATAACTTTACAGAATATAATAGATTTGTATCAGTTTTGAGTTGATTTGGAAATGTTCTTAATAGTTCGATTAAAAACCTTGATCTATGCAATTAACTATTGAGCAAACAACATATTTTTTTCTTGAAAAATAATTAGTTCGTTCTTGATAAATTGTTTGTATATTCAAGTCAATGACGTTTATTTGACATTTGACAAAAATACATTAATTTTTATTTGCATAAATAGCAAAATAATAGAAAAATACAAATCATAAATGTATATTCATAATCCGATATTTAATTATTTGCTGAATATGTTTAAAATGATTTATTTTTAATCATTTTAAAATAGAGAAGTGCAGGTATTCGCTAATAGAGGGCTCTAGTCTTCAAATTTACGTAATATTTAGCATGATTTGCAATTGTTTGTTGTGTTTGTGATAAACGTTAAGAAAAATTGTTCGTGATAAGCATCGAGAAGTAATTAATAGCGAAATGAAGATCACCAATTATGTGTAAGTCTTCTCTCCTTACTTTGATCTATTTAATTATAAGAATATTAATTTTATTGATGAAAGAAATTTGTCTTTGATTTTATTAAAACATTTTATTTTATTGTCTTACTATTAAAAAAGTTTAAGTGATTAAACTATGTAAATGAAACAACATTCAACGTTATTGTTTTAATAATATAATAATCATAATAATAATAATAGTAATAATCAATTAATCAATAATAATATTATGAATAACAAATAACTTCTTCTATGTTAATGATTATCATCGTTTTCTCATCAACTTACATCATTTAGAGAAGAAAGAGTGAGAGTATTACATCCGGCGCGACATAATCAACATTATTATTTAAGTCCATAATGTAAAACGCGATTATAATTCCTCTGGGACCATTTTGAGCAGTGCCATCTTCTTTTTGGCAACTTTCGAAAAGAGTATGTCGATCGGCTTTCTATTATCGTATAATGATGGTGCCTTAAAGATGATTAGCGCTGTGCCTACCACACAAGCCAATGTAAATATCCATAAGAATAACCTATCTAATACCATTGCTACGTATTTCCAATCTTCTTCCACCTAGAAGAAGAAGACGATAAAGATTGAATTGTGTTGAGTGTAAGTTTACATACATTTTCAAATTTATCTTTATTTTTGACATGTTGAGCAATAAATTTAGAGTCGGCTATTGTCTTTTCCATATCATGGAGTTCTAGTTTATTGAATGTGGGACTACCATCATTCATTATATCCATATTGGTTCTACAACTTGCTGGGCTATATAGTTCCTCATCGCCTCCAGATAGTGGCATTGAAGGGAATGGCGGTTCACCGAAGCAAGGCCCAATTCCACCGGACGCGGCGACATCGAAACGCGACGGAGGCGGCAGGCCTAAATCAAAACTATCAAATGAGCTTTTACATTTATCCAGCATCGATGGCACGTGTATAACGTCGGTTAAAACACTTTCAGTGGCTTTATTCTCGTCGTCCTCGTCCTCCTTTTCCGGACGTTGTATGAATAAAAATCTTGGTAGTATACCGATGAATAGGAAACGCACCCATGGCGCCAGTTTATGCGTCACCGGCGAACGAAAATTCACATTTAGTACGGCAATTGTTATAACGACTGATAACGTGCAGAGTAACATCGTGAAAAGCAAGTATTTACCTAGAAGAGGCACGGTAAGGGAAGTTGGTGGAATAATTTCCACTAATAGTAAAAAGAACACAGTCAAGGATAGAAGAATTGAAATAGATAATGAAACCTTTTCACCGGAATCGGATGGTAAATAAAACACCAAAATTGATAGAAATGATATACCGACGCATGGTATGATTAAGTTTACGGTGTAGAATAATGTCTTTCGTCGAAGCGTTATGTTGAATATGATATCTGGGTATGGTTCTTCACAACAACTGTAGAATTTTTCATTGCGTTGTGCTGGTACCCGCATTATGTCCCACTCTACTGATATGTAGTAGTCTTGCAAATCTATACCTACAGCTATTTCGTTGGAGTTTCGTGCTTGTGATAAATGTCGTAAATCAACCTAAAACAATTAATCCTATTTATCAAATATGCATTCCACAAATGCAACTAATTTTCAAAAATATTATATTCATCTTTTCACTTATATAAACATATGAATAATATATTTCCATTATCTAGATATATTTTTAGAAGGAAAATAATTTTCTTTATGGACTTTTTAGTTTAGAAAATATTACATTATAGTTAAATTATACAGGATAACTGTCTTGTGGAATTTTGAAAAACTTCTCAAATAAAACGTTCTTGGATTAATATATACTTCATATTAATAAAACATATCTTGTGTTTTATTAGGGAAAAAAAATACATATTTATTTGGAAAATAATTTTCTCAATGAAATTTTTAGTTTGAAAATATTAAATTAAATTTGAATTGCTTATACAGGATTATTCGAAATTAAATTCAAAATAAAACCTTTTTGGATTTAAATAAACTGCATAATAATAAAACATATCTTTAATATACAGGGTGTTTTATTAGGGAATCAAATAACTGCAATATTTATATTGAAAATAATTTTCTCAATGAAATTTTTAGTTTGGAAA
>JAODFZ020017895.1:0-14848 GCA_027574845.2 Deinopsis erosa
GTTTTACTTTTAAAAATTATATCTTCAACACTCAACACTGTTTAAATATCAGTTCTTGTTATTATAATATTTACCAGACAAAAAAATAAACTTAAATGCAAACAAACTGACAAAAGCAAAGTCCCACAAAACTTCCATTACTTTTCCCTACTGACAATTACAATGTCTGTGGTACTACGAACATGTTTCCACACGTCGTCCACCCTGTATAATTTTAATTTAAAATTGCATTATTCTTGTAAAACTGTAATCAATTTATTTTAATGAAATATTTTATTAATTTTTTGCAGAACATTGAAAAGAAAATCCAAAAGCTACGGGGACCTTCCAACCAGGCAGAATGAACGTGAATTAAAAAAACCTGTTCCTGTTGGAATGTTTGCGAAAATGTGTAAGTAACTATACATTCAATAGCCAGGATGTTATTATCATCAGTGCCGGCCGAAGGAATTTCTGAACACCGGGCAAACATATAAATTTGTCACAATGCTTAAATTCTGATTTTCATTTCTTCATTTTCATAAATAAAAAATAGAAAGGGGGCGAGCCTGAATCTTGGAACTTATGGCTTTCAAATCAGCAAAATTTTTAATTATTTCCGACGTATGTATATTATTAATTTTTGAATTAAAAATTCGCCTAATTTGTATATTATTAATTGTTGAATTTAAAATTCGCTTAATTTGGCGCCTCCAAGATTCGGCATACCGGGCTGTTGCCCGGTCAGCCAGTGCCTTCGGCCGCTACTGATTATCATGGGGGATATTCAAAAAAATCAACCTCTACCTGGCTACGTCACTGTTTAGAATAAAATAACAGCTAGACATGCCTTCAAATTGTATATGCAACTAATACGAGCAATTTCTAGCGGTTATTTATATTTTTATATTACCCAATTTGATGCATACACTTTTCTTTGCTTGCAGCCAGGGCCGTCGCAGGGGCACATCGCGCTCTTTTAGAGTTATTAGAGAAATTCTGGTGAATGGTGTCAAGTTTAATTTTTGCATTTCAAGGGATCTAAAATTAAAATAGTAATAAATGAAACTTAATTTTATATTAATTTTCTAACCTATTTAAGAAATGTGTTTAACCGATTTTTTAAAACATAAAATTGATATTTGATATTTTAAAATTTATTAAAGATATTTTAAAAATTAGTTTTGACATACCTTATTACGGGCCTTAAGCAAACAGTGTATGTAAACAAACACGTTAGTCCAGTGGTTCCCAAAGTTGACTGGGCTCTGACCCGCCTAACAAAAATTTCCAATCTTGGGACCCACCTTTTTGCTGTCTTAGAGAAAAGAGGGCATTAATATTGCTATTTATATATCCTATTTTTTTTATTCATGTCTTATACAAGGGCGACCCACTGGTGGGTCGCAACCCATAGTTTGGGAAATACTGCGTTAGTCTGTTTTGTAAAACGAGTGAGCTGCCTGCTCACGAATAGCAGTTTTTGTTTCCGTTTACCGAAATTTGTAAACTATTTAAAACTGGGACAATAGACTGTCCCGAAGACATTTTTCGGGACGCCGGGACAGAGCACCTAAAACCGGGACAATCCCGGAAAACCGGGATGGTTGGTCACTACCAACGGATAATAGAGAGTCTACTATATTTAAATACACGTTTAAATAAATGGGCTTGATATATTTCATTCCATACCATTTCCTTCCAGCATGCGCATTATAGTTCGTGGCGCCACATACACCTAAAATGGAGAAACGAAAAATAATAATATAAAAAATATAATTAATTATATAATTGAGCAATTAATAAATTGGATGGCATAATGAATGACTAAACGCACGCAAAATAAAGTAATCCCAATTTATTTGTATGACATTTATAAAAATTATGCGCTCCACCATCATAGCTTTTACATTTCAACATGCGCACAATGAATGTATCAGTTTAGTATTGTAGGTGTGGATTGAGTATTGGGTTCGTGTGAATTGTGTTTTCAGTGAAATGTCCATATAATAATAAAAAAAATCTTATTGGAATATCAAAATTGATAATCTAATAGGACACAGGTATGTGAACTATAAAACGCTCCCAAATTAAACGTTAACACAATATTACCTACATCCAAATTCTAATTAAACTGCGATTTATTGACCTTGCCCTTGCCTCCAAATAAAACAATATTTCGTTTTAAACAATAATAAAATAATAACAACAAACAAAGACATTCTGAAAATAGTTTAACAAATCTTTGTAATTTGTCATACGGGAGAAAAGTTTTTGCATATGTAATGAAAATTGAGACATAAAATTGTTTTTGTAATATAAAGTTACACACCTAATCACTAATTCATTTTTAATATTCCCATCGAGCATTGATATTTACGCCTATAATTTTAATTATGTCGTTGATGGTTGTTAATATGCATATTATTTGCGTGTTGTTGTTTCCCTTCTGGTTCAAGTTATGAAAAGGTCATCGCAAATCAAATTTTTTCGGTCTAATGATATTTTAATGAACCACTGAACAATACTTATCATTGCATTTTTAATGATAATTGCTTGGATATCTTCCAAGATAAGTTCATTGCCTTATAGAAAATAGAATATGCGAATAAATTTTATACTAAATGTTTATTTATGATCTTCCTCTTTAAAAAAAAACAGTAAATTGCATAATCAATTAACCTGTCGACCAATAAAAAGACCTGTTTTGTAATATAAGTTTTGTCTTTGAAGTGTCAGCACTTAAGAAAAAGATTTCTAATTTTATATTAAAATATGAACATTTCTATACAATTCCATAACTAACGAACAAAGTCATATCAATATAGAAATAAAATTCTGATAAGAAAGTTATTTCTTTTAAAAATTGCTGAACATTTCTAATATTGATAACAACACACTTATATTATAAGTTGTGCAGGAAATGTTGCTTCCGAGGAAAAGAAAACCTGTCAGAAATTATTGATGTTTAATTTAACAGAGATTCGATAAAAAAAAATTAATTAAATGTTCTCAAATTCAATTTAAATGCTTTGTTTTCTAAAACAAAAGCTTGCTATTGTCAATTTTATCATATCTTTATGCCATATAGAAGAAAGGTTCAATGTAAATTTATTGAAATAATAATATCAGTTGCACGTATTAATAGAAAGAATCACTATAATGGAAGTAGTCAGGTGTAATTATACGTAGGCATGGTTATTGCTTTGTTTTCTATACAATTCTACACAAAAACAAATGCATAACCTTGAATAAACAATAAACAATAATGTTGTGGTGTAAATAGCAGCAACGATTTATATTAAATATTTAGATAGATATTATATTTGAATTATTCATAATTTCTAAACCATTGGGATAACTAGAATTCTTGGGTCTATATAGGAAAAAAATTATGGGTTCCTTCATTTAATGCCCCAATTAAAAAATTGAAAGGAATTAAGGACCCCTATGTGATGTCTCTAGTTACTCGACTAGAATTATATATAGTCGAACTCCGCTTTATCGAACTCACTTATAACGAAGTTCCCGGCCGCGCATAATGTACAGTAAAAATTCGATAAACGCAACACGCCTGATTCTATTTGTCAAAAAAAGTTGCACTTAACGAATATTGCAGTTATCGAATTGTTTTAGTTAGAGTGACATTTGTATGACTTTGTTAAACGTCAGTCAGTAACCTAATATCACTAAATACCCTAGATTTCCCTAGGAAAATTCAAACGAGGGAGTTTTTTGTACTTACATTAAATATTTAATATTTTCTTATAATTTTATTAGTATACTTATTCCCTTTTTCTATCATAGTTAATTGTTTATTCGGCATTTTAATAGGGATATAAAATTCAAATACTGATTTAAGTTTAGAACTGTCAAATGTCAGAGGCAGTGTCACCAATCTGAAAAATATCATTTCACCAGTTGCAGTTATCGAATGACTTCATGAATTCAAAAATAGTTGCGCTTATAGAGAGTTGCAGTTAGCGAATGTTGCGTGAATCGAAGTTGCGTTTATCGAATTTTTACTGTAATATGTACCCCAATATATCGATGTAACTTAATGTTAATATAAAATGAATTAGAAATAATTCAGAACTTTGGATATAAAATATTGTTACTAATTTTTAAATCTATATTTTATTTAAAATTGATAAACAAAGTCAAAATTATAAATTTAATGCAATGTGATTGCTATTTAATTATTAAACTGTACGATAACATGTTGAACTTTCCATTAATGTGAATAAAGTTATATGGAATATAATTCAATAAATTATTCAACGCACATAATATAAAATAAATTATTTATTAAATCCAATAAAATATTTTTAAGCAAATTGCACTCAGCAATAATTAAAATAAAAAATTGATTCTTTTAATGAAGAAAATTAATAAATAAATGATTTATTATCTAAAAATAAAGGTTCATTTTGTTTGAAAAAAAGTTTGGTCATGCAAGAGTGAATCCAGAGTCAATCAAAAACTATATATTCTCACTAAAATCGGTTGAAAATGAAATAGGGTAATGAAAAAAGAAAAGATTTATTATATAATGTAAAATAAAGATTTATCGGAATTATATGAAATGTTTGTTTCGATGTTTAAAAGATTCATAGTACATACTCCTAGTTTTTATCATAAAAAATCAAGTTGCACACAACAAAAGTCCATTAAATATTCATATAAATTTCCAAGGTAAAATTATATTATCAACACACTAACCTAATAAATATTATTCATCTATTTTACTTGTTTGTAACTTTAATAAATTGAATTTGTTAATAATTTATTATGTGTATTTTATATTGGACACATCAACACCATTAGTAATTTATTCAAATGAAATTCGTTTATCAATATCAATTGTTTTTTATCACCAACCGTATTGTGCACACTAACCTAGGCTAATGACTTAAAAACTAAATTGCAATCGTGTCACGCTATCTAATTAATCTATTACCAATATTGCGCTTATTGACGTAATAACGTTATTTTTAGTCAATTAATAAATAATTTAGACGGAATTTCTAAAAATAATTTAGTTTTATATCATTCATATGTTACTTATATGACGTAGGTAATGTTTCTTCAGCCAATATCTATATTTAGATAGAAATAAAAAATAAGTCGGAAGAAAACTTCCTCTTATCGTAGTGAATTTAGTATTCCCGATGCGTCGTTTTTACTCATCTCTTTTTGTAAGTAATAATTTTCAATAGAATTTATTATATTAGTCGATGACAAAATAATTTTCCTCATCACAAAGCCCAAAAGCAAATCTCATTTCTGTATCCTCTCCTATCTCCATTATCCAGCAATGATGAAACAAATCAAATTGGTAGTTGTGTTTGACGTCATACTCAGTCATGACGTCATTTGGATTCTGGGTAGATGCGATCCATTCTATGTGACCTACTTCTTTAGAATATGAATTGAAACAGGATGCAATCAAGGGCCATTCACATGTGCAACATTTAAAATTATCAAAACATTTTATTATAATTAAATGCATTTTTTGTGTAGTTTCGTTGATTTTCAAAATGTTTGAGATATAATTCAAATAAAATTATTTTGTATTTATACTATTTGGACAAAGTGGAGCACTTACATAAATAAATTCATTGTTTACTTGGTTTTAAATGTTTGTATTGCAATCAGATATCAATGGATTATAAAATGAGAGTTTGTTGATAAGAATTAATGTTTCGAATAAATAAAAATTAATTCTGAAATGAATTTCAATGACATTTTCATAATGGAAGAAAAATACAAAAGTTTTATTTAGAATTATATTGCTATTTGTGAAAACCACAACATTCAGTATATAAATAATATATAAAATTTGAGTTCTTCAGTTGTACGAAGACGATATAATAATTTAATATTAAATTTGCATTCTTCAAGATAAAATTTTCGTTTCTCTCTCAATAGAGCAAGAATTGAAGAATTGATTATCGTTTAGTTAAATTTATAATAAGCATTCCATTAAATCTATAGATATGAAGTCTAATCATATCTACATCACAAACCTTCATTTTCCCCTCATATCTAATAAGAGAAATACATTTTGTTATTAAAAATTGATAAAACTTTCAGTAATGTGCCTGGTACGTTCGTATACTGCGTAAATATATTTATGCGATATCTTTTGTATTTCTAAAAGGAAAAATTATCATTCTAAGTAGTACCTAATCCTACAGCATATCTTTCACTTCTTTCTTATCTATTTACTAAAAAATAACATAAATATCATATTTTTGCAAAAACGATTTAAAATGTCTACATTTGCATTGTTTCAAATTTATTGTTTTAAACGACGAGGTCAAATGTAAATTTCTACCTTCTTGTGTTAGTAATGATATCGATTTTAAATTGAAATTAACATAGAGTCTCATTATGATTTATGTGATTGTGAAATTTAAATGTAAATATAATATTATTGCAGATATGAGGATTATAATGAACCAAGAACCTTTAGGAATAATGCAGGACGTTGTCTCTGTTGGGGATTTGCGTAGATGGAGTGAAATAACACCATCGAATTATTTAACTGATTACAGCGCAATTGGTGAGCCGCCGAAACACAACATTTCACCATTTCCGTACGACTCGGAGCTCAATCACAAAATTATTCTTTGGTTAGTATCCCAAAGGTCCCTTTTTTTATTATATTCTTGACAGATATTTTATGTGATTATAGGTCTGGTGATATTTCTACGTTACAAGTGGATGCTATTGTAAATTCTACAAATGAATCAATGACTGATAGCAATCCAGTAAGTGATAGGATATATCAACGTGCTGGATCTAACTTGAAAGAAGAAGTCAGTCTTGATATCAGAGGTATTATTAGGATTGTCATTCAATGATAAATCTATGATGATTGATGAAACCCATATTTACTTCTTACTATTGACAATTTAAATGTATAAAAGAAAAATATTGACAAAGTCTGACAAAAAAAATCAATTTTTGTTCCTTTTATTTGCCTATAAATCATTCATCATAGTTTTACTGAAGAAAAGTTCTGAGACTGATAATTTGCTTATAAATGATTAAATATGTAGTTTATTTTAAACAAGTTGGTTCTAAAGTTAATAGTTTGTGAGATGATTGTTGCCCAAAATTTAAAGAGATTGTCACTGCATTTAACATAGTCAATATCAATATTACCCTTGTCAAACCTAAAGTTTTGATATGCAAACTTGTTTCCGGAATCAGTTTAATAAAGATGCAAAAGTTGCACTTCACTTTGAGTTCTATAAAAATTCAATATTTTATAAAGTAAATTTTAAAACGTTCTGTGTAAAATTGATTTTAAAGTAAAACCAATAATTCAATTTGTCTATTATTACACAACAAAAATGATATTTTATTAAAGTGTAAAATTGAATTTATTTTTAGCTTTTTTCTAATACCAGATCGACATTCTAACTTTTAAAGCGAAATTAATTAAACCACGCATTTTGCTAATAAAAATAAATAAATGAATACATTTGGTTATTAATTGATTTGTTTTATAAATATTCGTTAAAGTTATTTTTAATTCAAAGAAGTCTCATTACTTTTTTCTAATTGATCAATTTCTAAATAATTACATAAAAATGTAATAAAATAATATTGTTTTTTTTGCAGAGTGTAGAACTGGTGAAGTAAAAGTAACAAAAGGCCATTCACTGCCCGCTCGATATATTATACATACCGTAGGCCCAAAATACAATATCAAATATCAAACAGCAGCCGAAAATACTCTTCACATATGTTATAGGTGCGTTTATTTACAATTCATCATCTGGAATTCAATATTGAAAGATAATTTGATTCATTGCATTCATGACGTCGATATTGAATTATAGATGATCGTTATACCGTCATATGAGTGTGGATAGTGACATTTATTATTTTTATTATACTTTTAATTAGAAATGTGCTTCAGAAGTCACGTGAATTGGGTATTCATTCAATAGCGATGTGTGTTATTAATTCAGTAAAGCGAAATTATCCACCTGACGAAGGTGCCCATATAGCGTTGCGTAAGTTCTAACTGAAACCTTAAATGTTGTTTTAATGCTATTAGAATATGTCTTCAAGTAAATTAATTATAGGCACAGCGAGACGGTTCTTGGAGCACTATGGAAGTTCATTGGATACTCTAATTTTTGCAGTTGATAATTCCGATTTTGGTATTTATGAGGTTTTACTGCCATTATACTTTCCTCGTTCAAAGTTCGAAGAGGACGCCGCCCGTTGGCAACTTCCACAAGACATTGGCGGCGTAGACGGCGAACCTATGATTCCTGATAGACAAATTAGAATTATCGATAATCCACAACACACATTACATCGTAAGTAAAACAAATGAATTTAGTATTTATTTGCTAGTATTCGTTCGTCATGACGTTGTAATGTTGACGAAATTCAGTTAGACGTGCTTTAGTTATAAATTAATAGTTCTAATTAGTTCTATAAACTTCTGTTCTACGACATTGATAAATTAAAACATAAAAAATGTACGAATTCATGGCCTCAAATACGTAAAGAGTTTATGTGCGCTTTGTTCAAAAAAATAACTTACCTTTTATTCAAAATTTCTTGACTGAATGAAAGTGAGCGCGTATTGCGAGATCAAGTAATAATGAGATAAAACATCTTCGAGATAAGGTAATTTGCAGTTGTTGCTCGGTGATAGTATTGCAAAGATGATAAATGAATCGTACGAATATTCATGTAAGTAGTAGATAATATGTAGGAAACGGACACACATTAAATATGAATTAAGTAATTGGTTGATTTCTGGAAGTGGGTTACTGGTATTATTGACTACATTACTAATTTAAATGCATTTCTTTCATTTGTTATTATAGCCGATGAAGAATCGATAGATTTATCGAGCCAATTGGATACGTCGGTGAATGTTGGCGATCATGCTTTCACTCAAATGCAAGGGGATCTTGACCAACAAAGGTTGTTGGGCGAACGCACATATAATGATCCTTTGGCTGATATTATGGTAAAGGAAATACAACATCAAGAACGGTAAGTCTCGCATTCAATACTAAAAACAATTAAATTCAATATATTACATAATAAAATGCACTTTACTTCATTCAAATCAATATTTCCTTCGAAAGATTTTCTATGTATTCATTTAATATTTAAAATTAAATTAAGGGAATTTGATTGATTGATTAGGTTAATTAGAAATATTTATAAATGGTAAATGGTATTTTTGAGGCACCATTTATGTTCGAGTTTATACACATCACCTGAATCTTGCGTGCCTTATCACATTTTCCCTTAAACATGAAATAAATATATCCAACATGCATTCAACAACTTTTCAATAGTTCATAAACAATAGAAACAAAAAACAATGCTCATATCTATTGGAATTGTTTATTTCTTATCAACGAAATGCACATTCATCTATATACGTTTGTTATATGTTGAGCCAACATTAAATTAATGAGAATTTCTTACTTTATGACATCTTAGCAATTACGTGGCATTATAAAAATTGTAATAATTAAATTAGATTTAAATACCTCATCAAACTGCCGTAAAATTTTTATGATTTGTTAAGAAAATATGTAAGTAACTCACCTCACGAGAATATTTTAATTATTATATTACACACAGCTGTAGATAAGCATCACTTATTACCTAAAAGAATATAAAAGTGTAGCAAGTTGTTTAATCAAATCATTAGAGAAATCGTGATGCGCGAATTGAATCTGCTTTATATGGTAGAAATATGGTGGGGTGATCTAATATTTGTTATTGAAAGTGCGAATACCTTAACGTTTTATTAAACATTTGTTAGTTGATCAAACGTGTACACAAATTTTCTACATATTTAAGTGATTCTATTGTATTTGCAAAATGGCTATTATTGATTATTCAACAATTCTTAATAACTTTAGCAAGTTTTTCACATTTTCCTCGAATAATAATCAGCAGGAACAAAACGATATCGATGATAGGTAAAAAGTTTTATTAATTATTAATAAATATTCCCTGTATATTATGTATTTCTATATTTGCGTGCTATTAATTATTTTTTTTTATATAATTATACAAACATATGCACGAAATGTATAAAAAATAATAATAATATCCAAATAAGTAACTGATTTTGTAACATAGCCAATTATAAAAAATAGTTTTTTGAAGTCCTTAATTGGCAATGTCTTGAAGTTGATTATTATGCAACAATCATTATGTGTATTGTTATTTATGTGAATACTTGTTATAGATATGAGCGCTTATTACGTCGTGCTAAAACTGAAGATTTGACTGAGGTATCAGGAATTGGATGTCTATATCAGAGTGGCGTAGATAGATTAGGAAGGCCCGTTGTGGTTTTTGTCGGGAAATGGTTTCCATTCAATAAAATAAATTTAGATAAGGTACACTTTTCGTTCAAAATGTTTAAAACAGTTTTTTTTTCATTATTCATATCATTGCAGGCTTTACTTTATCTTATAGCATTATTAGACCCAATTGTAAAAGGTGATTATGTTATTGCATATTTTCATACGTTAACCTCCCATAATAACTATCCGTCGTTATCATGGCTTAAAGAAGTTTATAACGTATTGCCCTATAAATATAAAAAGAATCTTAAAGCGTTCTATATAATTCATCCAACGTTTTGGACAAAGGTATTATTTGCAATAATTTTTCACTGTTTTCTTTTTATTAATCATAAACGTTATTTATATGTACCAAAAATAGATGATGACTTGGTGGTTTACAACATTCATGGCGCCAGCAATCAAACAAAAAGTGCATAGTCTGCAAGGCGTTGAATATTTATATTCAGTCATGTCTCCCGATCAACTCGAAATTCCAGCATATATTACCGAATACGATATGTCAGTAAGTATTGCACTTAAATTACTAATTTCTGTATTTTATTTAAATCAATATACCGAAAGCTACTATTCTATTTTAAAGGTATGAGAAGATTATAATAACAATTATCTTGATTCAAACTTTATAGCAAACAATGGAATATTGATTTAAAATTAAAATGCGACAATAATATCAAAAGCAAACACATTTTCCCGTATTGATTAATAAATATTTTAGATAAATGGTCTTCGATATTTTCAACCAAGCGCTGCCCCAACATAAATTAATATAAAAAACGCAATAAGTGACCAGTGTGCCGAACTAAATGTTGAATTCAGTGATAAAATGCAATATTTGACTAGTGCTAAGCAGTACTGTGCCAACTCTTCCGCATCATTATTAAAAAAAAAAAACTTTATACGGCAAAATAGCTTCATAACTAACAGGGATTTTTAATACTATTAGGACTTAGTCATTGCTTAGTGTATCTATTTTCCGAAGATTGCATTTCCTCTATGGAATCCCATAATCTTTCACGTGCAGAGCTTATTCTATCTAGTACATTCCTAAATTATATCTCACATTGTACAAATTGTTTTCATAGATACTATTATGTCTGTTAACTAATATATGTAGTTTTAAAATAACTCAATGAATATCTATTAATCTTTAATTCCTAATATAATTCTAATCACTAAAATATTATGAAGTACAAGAATAAATTTAGAGAAAACTAATCAAGAAAATGTTGAGATAAGTGCATATAACAACAAAGTATTATTTAAAAATTTATAAAACGAAATGTTATCATTACCTTTTTAAATTAAATTTAATGAAATTGTTAATAGGCGTTATTGCTTACAGTTGATTGTTGTATTTACTGTGTAGTTTATAATCTAGTAAATATGCTTGAATATATTTATAAGTTTAATTATCATCATGAAACAAATTTAGCAAATTCTCTTAAAGAAAGAACTTGTGCTTTTTATATACATATTACTGTTAATCAATATTAACATTTAAAACAAATATTAACAATTTATTATTTTTCTATATAAGTTATATCTTAATTTTGTACATAATTTTATTATTAAATGGATATCAGGAGCAATATATTTAACAAAAATGAAATATTAATGAATACCAAAAAATTGTAACCATATTCAATTAAAAATTGTTAATGATGATCAATATTTTACTATATATACATACATAAATCATATAAGTAAGTCTGTTGTTAAAAATATTTTAATTTTATAAGCTGTGAAAGTTTATTGAAAATAAAACCTGTTGTTCACCAATTTTTAGTGTTTTCTATTATATTTATAATGCATGCATGTTAGGGGACCATATTTGTGAATTGAGTAAACCATAAAATTTAATTTATGCATAGTTCGGTTCCTTTTGCATGTACGATTTGTTAACTGTTTATATTTAACGCATGACTTCATAACGTTCCTTTATATATTATATTAATATATAAACATATCACAATGTTATTATTGTGAATGTGTTGTTTTAAATAAAACTGATTTGGTTATTAGCAAAATATCGTAAGCACGTAGTAGAGAAGATAAGAAAAGTTTTCTTAGCATCGGAAACATTTTTAGGATTATTATTTTCGAAATAACATTTGCTCTACTAATAAAAATACAAAATGATATAACTATGGTCATATAAAGTTTCCATTAATTTTCGAATTTATGTATTCTATTGTCTGTTTTATAACATTTTTATGAATATTGGCAATAAAATATATTTATGAAAGAGAAGTATATTTATTTTCCGTTTTACACCCAACGGAAATAATAAGAAAAATCAATAAATTTGTAATATTAATAATTTAATGAAACTTACTTATTTTGCTTACGTTTATTTTTAGGCATCCCTTCAAATTTCATACTGAACAATGGATTTGACATGCGTTTCTAAACAAAACAAACAATAACCTATATAGTAAATGTTGTAAATATTTAATGCCCAGTCAATTATTAATGTGTGGATAAGTTCATGGTATAAAAAGGGCATATGAATAGAATTATACTATTTTATTAAATGACGACGTTTCGTCTGAACTTCCAAGACTTCTTCAGGTCATAAGAAATAGTAGTAAAAATATTATATACACTACATTCAGTGGCGGCTCGTCTATAGGGGCCATAGTTGCCGGGCCCCACCTAAATTTATATAATAGTGTCCACAGGTTTTATTGTTTAATGAAAAAAATTACCGTAGTATTTTGTGGCAATATTTTATAAAGAAAAACATTTTTGAATTTCATTTTAATATTTTGGAATTAAGTCCTGCTCAGTTTGAATAGAATTTTATGGATATTTTCAATTTAAAAAAAAACAAGGAAGTCTTGACTGTGAAGCTAAAATTATTTTCTCTTCTGGTAAATTACCCTTTTTATTTATAATATGACGAAATGTCACTAAAAAAAATTGTTCAGAATTAGAAAATATGTCTCTTTGCAAAATGTTAGGTAGGTATACCTACTTTTATTAAACAGTCATTTTTTAAATTAACTTTAATTTTAATTTTATAAAATTATAAATTTAATAAAACACTTTTTCTTTGTTTCGAATTAAGTGTGACTTGATATTTGAAAATGAGCAGAGCTTGCTCGAAACTATAGTCACAAATAAATATTTTTTAGTAATTCGAAACAAAGAAAAAGTGTTTTATTAAATTTATAATTTTATAAAATTAAAATTAGTTAATTTAAAAATGAATTACAAAGTAAACGCCAACACAATTCAACAGTCATTTTTTAGGTAAAGTATACTTTTTATTCGACAAAATATTAACAAAAAAACTTGTCCAGAATGAAAAATAATGCCTTTTTAAAAAATTTCAGGAAGATCTACTTAATTTGATTATATAATTATTTATATCTGTTCAATCAAAAAAATTTCGGTTTAATCAAATTAGGTAGATTTTTTTATAGACATTATTTTTGATTCTGAACAATTTTTCTAATTGAGATTTTGTCATATCATAAATAAAAAGAGTTCTTTGTCTGAAGAGAAAATAGTTTTAAATTTACTGTAAAAGCCTACTTGTTTTTTAAAAGTTGAAAATATTCATAAAATTCTATTCAAACTAATTGTAAGCAGGACTTAATTTCAAAATATTAAAATGGAATTCAAATTTTTTTTGCCCATTGTACCTCATGTAACATCAATCCTTGGACACACTGTATAATTTTTTGACTTGAATAATATTTTTATTTCTTATGACCTGAAGAAGTCTGGGAAGTAAAGACGAAACGTCGTCGCTTAATAAATTAGTATAATTCTATTCATGTGTCCTTTTTATACCATGAATTTATCCACAGGACATTAATCTATATAGTATTATATTTATATTCAGTGAAACTCGGTTATATCGAAGTTCAAGGGTCCGACAAAATTATATCGATACATCCGAGGTTGGATATATCAGGGTACTATTTGTATTAATTTACATTACATCAGCGCTGTCCAACTTCTTTCCGCCCGCGGGCCATTTTTTTCGTTAAAAAACATCATGCGGGCCTAAAAGTGGAGATTTAATAGAGAGAGATGTTTTAATGCAAGTAAAATATTTCATACCATCGCTTAAATTGTGTAGTTAATTATAAATGTAGGATTACTCGCGGGCCTGAAAAATACTTCCGCGGGTCGCCTGTTGGATAGCAATGCATTACATTTCGCGGACCAAAAAGTGTAAAGTTAATACTCTGCGATGTTTTAATTCAAATAACTAAATCAGACTATCGCTTAAATGCATTACATTTCGCAGGCCAAAAAGTGTAATTAATATACTGATTGTGAGATGTTTTAATTCAAGTAAATAATCCATACTCGGCATTTCAGAACTCAGCATATAGAAAAGCATTAGAAACACCCAAAGAAGTGCAGAAAAAAGTATTAATTCGCAGGCCTGTGTTATAAATGAAGGGTTACTCGCGGGCCAGAAAATTCTTCCGCGAGTGTTAAGAAACAGAGATGTTTTAATTCATACTTCG
>JAODFZ020017911.1:0-16693 GCA_027574845.2 Deinopsis erosa
TCAAGACTCTTTACCGAATTCTTGTTGTATCAACGTATCGCGAAGACGATGCAAACGGTCGTCAATTTATAAATGTTTTTGATAATATTCATAATGTAACTGCAATAATTTGACAATAAATAACCCATCAGTGCAGCTATCGTCATGTTAATTGGAGTACCTCAGCTCAGCTAACCCCCCGATACGTAATAATATGTTTCCTGGACCTGATGGAAGTATACATGATAGCAAACCAGCTCCTGGAGCTTACGGACTTGCAGGGAATGTAGGCACTTTAATGAGAAGTTCTCCAATTAAGAAATTTCCAGATTATTATCCAGATGACAGTATATATACTAGCAAACTGGCGCGTCCAAGAAGTGCCGTATGAAGACAAAACTGTGCCGAGATCAAAATCAGATTTTAGCTCCTATCCCCCAAAAATATACTTTTTTGTTTTATTATATTTTCATTCAAACAAATAAAACTATCGATAACTTTTCCAAATACATATTTCCAAATCAGTTCATATTTCATTCAAATTGAACTTAAATTGGCAAGCTTGTTCTGAGTCATTAAAGCTCTTAATTTATTAATACATAATTAGCTTTTATCATATAAATAATTTTATAAATTGCTTTAAAATATTTGCCATTTAATTGAAATAATAAATTTATTATTTTATTATAATGAATTAAATTGCACCAAGAATGAATATAATTTAATTCAAATTGAAGAAAGAAGTGAAATAAAATATAAAACCAATTTTGTGATTAATATGAATAATATAATTTGAATTAAAGTAGATGTATCGCAATACTGCATAAATCACCCTTTAATAAAAGTCGAAAATTGAAATTCAATTTAATAAAATATTAATTAGTAAAATGTTAAACGTTATATAAATCAAATTAGTAAAAAACTAACCGATGCCCGTAATATTCAACCGCAATTTTATGACATTCCATTCCACGTCAATCATTTTAGATAAAATTCATTTAAAACTATTTGCAGAATTTATTAATAAAATCCAAAAAAATATAATAAAACATAGAGAATAAATTCAACAACAAGATAAAAAATCAACATTTTGCTTGTATTTTGTGTGTTACAACATAAACATTTCTAGATAATTAGAAAATCAACAACAGAACGAATTGATTCTACGAATCTAAATCTAACAATTTCTCTCTTAAACTTACATGCAAAAATAAGCTATTTGTTCGTCTGACTTAATATAATAACAAATCAACTTTTTATCCTCTTCTAATACAATCTAATTCTAATAATTTCTAATTGAACAATGAATGATGTGTTAGTAAAAAGCGAACTTAAAAACATTCTCAGATATATAAGCAATGAGAATTAATATCACAGGTTTGGCGTGATAAGAAATTATTATCATAATGAGAAGAAGGAAAAGTTGGGAGATGATGATCAGCGTTTTACTATCCTAAATGAATAGGGCTCAATATTCATTCAGGATCATTACGCATTAAACATTAATCTCGGGGAACCCAAATATTTACAAATATATCCATTTCCAAATTGCCTTTCAACCTTTCATTTGTTTGTTGATTTAGTCAGAAAGGCAATTCGAGCTTAATTAATCATCTACTAATAAATAGAAAAAAATATTTTCTTTTTGGTGGGTCCCGCATGAACCAGCACACACTTATATACACATTTTATCATTCATTCATACATACCAAAAATGACACATTGATTATTGTCTGTTTTTTTTTGTTTTACATTGATTAGTAATTATAAGCTATTTGATATACAGGGTGTTCGTTTAATCTATATATTCAATCTACTTACTTATCTACATTTATTGATATACAGGCTGTCCCTGAATTGAGATTCTTTTGGGCCATCCTGTATATTCTGCTATATACACATTTTATATATAGAAATTTCTTCTTATCGCCGTTTTGGTGTTTATTTCAATAAATGAAAAAAATTTATGTCATATGTAAGTCGCCTTTCAGTATTCGCATAAAAGTCTTTTTGAATTGCTGATTGGCGAGCGCATAGCAGAATGGATTCAATGGACTATTCGCATAGCATAAAAAATAGGAGAACATGAACAGGTGGCCATTAGTGCATGGTGGCGTTGAGCAGAATCCTTCAACCAATGCTAATATATGATAGGGCGTCCAACAAATGACAAATGCGCCTAATATAAATGAAATGGTACGAAACGCTTTTCTCGCCCGATTCTCCGATTTCGATTTCTGTCTACCGAACGCTCCAAATGGTCCGCCAACCGGTTTCTTCTTCTTCTTCAAACGTTTGCCCAAACTCTTCACAAATTCGCGTTTGCTGATCGTCCCAACGCCGTCATCTTCTGTTTCTACATTTTTATTATTATTGATTAGTTTTATTTTATTATTTTCAATGTTTGCGTCGAGGGTTACTACTTTGGCGGCGTTACCTGTTTGACTGATCGCTGATGTTCCTCCTAATGGGGTGCTCGGCTCGGTGCCACCTTCCCTATTATCACTACTCTCTTGCAGATCGCTCACGATCGACGTTACTGTACGTTCAGCTGTAAATGTTACAGTTGTCTCTGCTTTCTTCATGCCAGATGGCGCATTTGTCGCACGCAATAGTGCAGTCTGCAGTAGGTTTGTATTAATTGTTGTTGTTACAATAAGATGGGCAGGTGAATCGTATGGTGGTGGGGTTAATGAGGGTGAACTTTCACATTGGGGTGAAGGAACAACTACAGAACTTTCATCCATATAACGCAAATCAGCTCCATCTAAGCCTACAAGGAGATCATAGGTGGCTTGGGGTTGAATTTGCAAGCTGCGAGGACGCTCAACTAAACGTTGTTGACTATTAAGTGGACTACCTTGAAATTGGGCGGGTGGAGGTATAATGTTTTGTGATTTTTGTGAGGGCGATGGTGATTTGCTTATTTTATTACGTACCATCATACTGCCGACGCCGCAGCCACCACTACTGCTACTTGTTGATCCGCTATTCATTTGTTGCTCAGGTATTTTCGGCAATAAGGGCGTCGTGACGTCTGCTTGCTGTTCAGCATTCGGTATGCCGCCATTAATGCGATTATTATTGTCAAACATTGGCGATGTTCCAATCTGCACGACAATGCCAACAATTGATGAACGCTTACGCGCTACTTGCTGCTGTTTCGCTTGTCCTTGTTGTTGAGCAGTTGAATCTTCATCTGAATCAAATGCAGGACTACTACTTCGCTCAGACTTATCATTGTCGTGATGATGATGATGATGCACTTGCGAATTTGGAAGACATAAATTCTTACGTTCATTCGATGACGAATCGGCTGTTTTGTTGGTGGTGGTCGTTGATGTTGATGTTTTCTGACTCGAATTTGATTCACCGATCTCTCTGATCGGTTGCTTATTAGGCGTCGTTGGTAATGCAACCGTATTTGTCGCTGGAGGCTTTTCCTGACTCAATAATGTACTTTGCGTTTTTGACAGACCAATACCAGCTGCACGTCCAGCCATACCGGACATCGCACCTGCACTCAACGCCACCATCGATTGCATTTTCCTCTGTTTCGCTTCACTCTTCTTCTGCATCTCATACGCTGTCTTATAAATACCACCATACAAAATAAACAAAACAATTAAGGTTGTCCAATAATAAGCAATAATTAGCGCTGTATTAAAGACGGGATCTTTTAGAAATTGCACAGCGCATTCACCCGGCTGCAAATCTCTATAACCTATAAAATGCTCCCAACCGAAGATGCTAATGAAGAAAAGCAGTGCTGGAATGATCCATGTCATAATCACCATCCAAACGACACGATTCTTTGTCCTCCAACTGCGATACTTGGCGGCGATTTTCACCGAACAGAAACGATCAATCGTTATGAGCAGCACTGTATATTGTGATACCAGACATACTGTATAATCCACCGATAGCCATAAATCGCATAAGAGTGGCCCGAGGTCCCAGTAACCCATTAACACGTAGACTGTATAAAAAGGCATCGAAACTGTTCCTACAACATCATTACCTGATGATTTATTACACATACTATATGTAGAGAGTTTATAGATGGCGCTGATTGATAGATAAAAACTCACCTATAAGCATATCGGTTGCAGCTAATGATGCGATAAAATAGTTGCTCGGCTGCCTAATATTCCGATCAACGATAAACGCAAGCAAAACCAGAATATTACCAGCCACTGTTAGTATAATACAGAGTGCTAAACAAATGGCAATCAATATTGTTTGCCATAGTGCGAATGGTGGAAGGACAAGTTGCGTATCGTCATCACTTTGGGATCCATTGCGACTATGATTATTTCCAAATTTATAAACCGAATTATTATCAAATAGATCTAGTGGGTCCGGATCCCAAGATTCAAAGTAGGCGGTGGTATTGAATGCTTGAATGCATTCGGTGAATGTGAGTAGATCGCTGTACACAGTTTTGCAGTATTTTTCGCGTTGTTTCTGTTGTCTCCTAAGAGAAAAACAATTGAACATTATTCACACATATGTACATACATGTTATGAGAAATGGATGGGGGGAGAATGTAGGAAAATGTAATCCTGTTCTATTTCACGCCACACTTGCTCCAACATACAACTAATTAATGAGAGCTGTTGTGACCTCTGCTATGAAACTCAATTATTAACGTTAACGACGGTTTTAATATTATTAATAATTATTCACAATGTGAGCTTATAAAAAAATTGAAAATGAAAAATTTTGCTCAAAAAAATCCACAAATATTAAATGGTGAATGCGCAAGGATAGAATCAATAGCAACAAATAAATCATTAAACACTTCAATTTCACGAACAATTTGAAATTCGTTTATTTCAATTCTGATTGGTCGTCTATTGTTTAAGATTAGTGAAAACTTTTCCATTTAAATTATTTAAAAGCTGTTTAATGTGTTGCCTATACAAGAGAAGCACTTAACCTGTCCATTTCCTCTTGTTTCGAGTTGTAGATATTTTTTACTTATGCTGTTAGGATGACGATATGAAATGATGAAAATGTACACCTTCTTCTCTCTTTGCTTTTTCTGAACAACTTGTTGTATTATTCAAAGAATTTATGTTTCCATCAAAGAAGCAAGCGAATGAATAGAAGAATGTTTCAAAATGCGAGCGAATGAGATAGATAGAGGATAAAGAGAAAAATTGAAGAATGAATAATTGCTTTATATAATGCGCTGCACATTAATCTTTTTTATTTTCTGGTTTTTACATTAATTTGCAATTATAATATGAAGCTTTTAATTAGACATTGAAACTAATTGAGAATTAAATTTTTTTTTGCTATTGCAACGCCGCCTTCACTTTTTCTCAAACGAATTAATAAAATAAACGAAATAAATAAAATATTGTATTTTGTTATTATGTAGTTGAATTCGTCAAAAAATTTTTAATTAAAAAAGTTTAAAATAATGTTAGCCGCGCACAGATTTATACAATTTTTAATTAAATATCACCTGATAATGTAACCTACAATAAAGAAAGATTTTTATCTTTTTTATTCGTCGTAAATGTTTCATTTGTTGTAAATAATCTATCTGTCAGGTAATTAAAAAAATGTCAGTTTGTGTTATATCAAATATTGAACGTTGTAATTATAATTTCAGATCGAAGGCAAAAAAATTCTTTTCATCGATCAAGTTATATACGTACACGTTCTATCAATTAGTAATTATATGAAACAATTGAATGTGTAAGGTTGTGTTGATTGATTGAAGTTATGAAAATAGCGAAAAGTTTTATTGATTCTTAAAGAGCAATTAAACAGTACGCACATAGAAAACTCCTTTAAACAAGTGACAAACAAGTTTGTAGATTGAAAAACAATTCTTCTTCTTGTATATTGACTCTGACTGTGACTGTTGTTGTATAAAAGCGATCATGATGGTGTGTGGACGGGTAAAGAGAATTGTTAGTTGGTTGCTTTGTGCGCGCAATTGAAACTTCAAAAGTTTTAGTTTTCCCTATAATAAAGCGTTTGCCAAATCAAAAGAATATTTTTCTCTTTTATCAAACGCTTTCCCCTCCTCTCTACACAGCAAAAGTGTTTAAATACAACAACATCATCATAATGCTTTTTTTTTACTGCTGCCGCTGCTGGTGCTTTTGTTTGTCAACGAAGAACAACCATAAACTTTACTTCACAATTCTTTATTGCTTTTAATTAATAATTCATTCAAATATGAATGAAACAAACGATAAATAATCATAATAATCGTAAAGATAAAAGATTTGTTTGTGTTTATTGTTTTAAATGAACATAAAAAGAAAAGTTTGATTTATGCTGGATGCGCCTGCTAAAAAAAATAATTTAGAATCTGGAAAAAATATATAAACATTTCACAACATTTTAAGATAATTTAATAACAAATTTTTGTTAATGTATTTATAGGGCACCACCAATAAGCATTTATTGAAATTTATCAAATTTAAACATTATTCTGCTATTAAATACAAATTAATCAATAAATTATTTAAATTTGTAAGTAATTTGCTTAGTTATTAATCAAATTATTGACTATAAAAACAATAAATTCGCTTCCATATCGAGGACATGCTAATGTGTAAATATATAGATTAAATAATTAAACAAATAAATAATATATGAAGCAGAATACATAATTTATGAGCAGTTACATGTTTGCTATAAAAAATTCATATTTTTGGGGACAAAATAAACAATCAAATTGTCATTTAAATCACATAATATAAGAAACTTCTTGTTGCGTGCTCTATTATTTGATTAGACTTTTATTTATCATCACACCACAATCCAATTTCATTTTATCGATTTGTTTTTTCCTTATTCTAATAAAAATAATGATAATAATAATAAAAGGCATAAAAGCAAAATCGTAAAATTTGCAATTCAATTAATCAATGCATAAACTAATTCTAATAAGTAAAGTTTTTTTTTTAGTTATACATTAGCTAAGCAATAAAGTGTATGAAGATGTTCAATGTTGGTGGTGGTGGTGATGGTGCTGGATGTGATGATGAGTTCTGTTTGCTTTGGCAGGAAACACATTAGAGGGTGATTGTGTTAAAGTGTGTGTGTGAGTGGGAGAGAGAGAAAAAGGGCATTTGGTAGATAGCCTTCTCGGTGTCGAACGATTATTGCAAAAATTTTAAATTCAACCACCGCCACGCAAAAAATTCAACCGCACAACACATTCATTTTTTTTTATCTTTTTCGTTTACTGCAAATCTTTAAATATGTTTGCTTTATACTGTGTTGATGGTGGTTCATAAAAAAAATATAAAGAAGAACATTTTTCATTTGTTTTTTTCTTTCTAAGAGATATATTGGAAAGGTTATGGCATTTATTTTAAGACGCGTTGACCTAATTTTTCTTATTAACACATTTTGTTGCTTAAATTTAATGTAATTACGAGCAAATATATCAAAGTGGTTCAGTGGCGTATTATGAACAAATAATTTTTCTTTTTTGGGCCACTTAAATTGTTAATTGAAATATTTGCAATAACTCAAAGTAACATTTTTTTAGTAACAAATTTTTAAGTGAACTATGGTAATTTGGCTTAAAGAAGTTCGACTGTAATTATAAAATATAAATTATTATTTTATTCAAATTAAATAGATTTATTTGTTTGTTTTTCAAAAAAATCTAGAAATATGCACAGAATTACAGAAAATTATGTAATTTGCGTGATTGATTGACTAACAAATAAATTACGTTGTTGACTTTGTAAAACGCACGACTAAATGGACCATTTGAAAATAAATCTTCGTATGTTTTTTTACGAGGGTAGTTTTAAGATGAGTGACCTCAAGTATATATACACAGTGTCTTATGAAAACAGCAAATTCCTCCTATTTTTTTAAATAAATTCTTTAACAAGCAAAAACAAACATCAATACGAGAAAAAAATAAAATTTTATCACATATGATCTGCATTTTATGAAACGCAGAGTTAAATATTTTTTCTAATAATAAATAAGCGTAGAAATAAAATCGTAAAATTTAACTATGTAAATTTGTAAGCATAATAATTCATAAACATAATAAATGATTGAGATAGAGAGGGAGAGGAAAGGAAAAAGTTTGTCAATCTAACAAAATAACAAACAAACAACCGCCAAATCATAAAAGTTAAGAGGGAAACTTATTTCTCTGATGAAAGTTTATTAAATCTCATTTGAAGAATGATAAAAAGTTTGGCTGGTTTAATGAAAATGATAATAAATAAATAAACAAAACATGTTTTATATGAATAAACAATTTTTAATCGATTTAATCTCTCATTAAATCAACGAAATTTCGCTTACTGAAGACGAAATCTAAACATCTACAAGCACCTAGATGAGAAAACGAAATGTAAAGCGATTTTGATGAGTGTTGGTGGAAGGGGGGGAGGGGTGGAGAGGAGAAGGGAATTTAATCGTTTTGCATTTCAATTTTAAGTAGACCTACATGATGTATTTAAGGGATGTTTTGCTTAAAAACGTCTTCTGCAATTTAAAATGTGACATATAAGCAACAATCATGTCACACACACACACACACACACATACACACAAACAGATAAATAATAATAACATTCTGTTGCATTTTAGTGTTGAAATAAATTTTTTCTTATAGAATATTAGATATGCAACAGCTTATAAAATAAATTGCCTGCAATTTGTATTACGGGGTTAATTATACGCTTTGCATTTGTTTTTTCTTCGCATTTTCTAAATTAATTTTTTTATACAATTAGAAAAAACGAGCATTATATAAAACAGGCTGTGATTGTGTAATAATAAAACAATAAAGTTGTCAGGCAAGCGAGTTACAGAGAGAATTAAAAGGGTTTCATAACAGCGTTCAATTGTTTGACCGATTTATTATAAACTTGTTGCTCAACTAAATGAAAATACAAAAAAAACTTTAAAATTAATTGCTTTTAGTTTAGATTAAAATTAATATAAATTTATGGCGGATGCGCAGGATTAATTAATTAAAATTTTTCTAATTTAATGTAAAAGTGCAAATTTTAATAAGCGAATTGAATTATATTTTTATCAAACAATATTGCATAATCTAATTTGCACATTTTTATGATAACAAAATGTTTATACAGGCGAAGAAGAAATGAAAGGCGTCGACGAGGACGAAATGAACATGTATGTATTGACAGACATTCTGTATATTATTATGTGTTACATTTTGTAGTGGTAATATTCACATTCACACACACACACACACATACACATTGAGCTATTGTTGCAGTCGTCATGTATCTTCATCTAGCCTACCATTGTATTCTCATCTCTATTGTCAATTGCTATACCAACCATAGAATATTTACATAAAACGAAAGTATCCGTTGAATGTAAAAATTTTATTGACTTCACCATAATATTCATGCAAATAGAACAATTGATTGTCGTCGCGCCTATAAACTTTGATTTGAGTCAATCACAAGGCGAAGGCAAATAAGAGATGAATCAATATTTGATCATACGAAAAACAAATGAATAATTAGATTGGGAAATGAATATTTTTTCTCATTTGGTGTGATTTTACCTTTTATATAAATTTTGTAATATTTGACGAATTTTCTGTCTTCATAAAAAAAGGCTCATCTATATTTCAAATGTATGTTTGCAAAAGTCTTGGTTGCACATAAAAGAGACGGTTGCTTTCAGAAGTAAAAAGAAAAAAAAAATCATATGAAGAAGAAGACGAAGAAGTAGTAAAATAGGAAAGCTTTTGCTTTGCATTTTGTTTAAATAAATTTCGAAATGGATGATATGTAATTAGTTTAATCAACGTTTCAATTCATAAATATTTATCATCATATTGATTGGAGGCACAAAGAGGATAATAATGAACAAAAGAGCATTTTTATGGGCTCTACTTTAACATAGCCAAACGGATTTGTTATCAACTTCTTCTCCTTTTTTTTATCTAGCAAAATCCCCGAAAGTCCTGAAAGGCAGTCAGCACACGTTGCGACCGGATGAGGATCATCTTTTATGTTTAGAGGGGGGTGACGACGACTCAATGTGCCATAACGCTTTACCGATTTAATCCGCCTTTACAAATTTAGATTACGAAACGTATTGACAACGTGTCAATGTGTAATCTCAAATGATGCTACAACCAAAAAAATGTTATAAAAAACAAAAGTACTAGTATAAATAAGTTACACCTAGATTGACGTTTAAAATTTAAATAAAAATATTATTTTCTGAAAAAAGATCGGAAAAATCCATCATATGTTAAATATATGTCTCTAGCTTTAATTTAATATCAAAATAATATTTATTTTTTTCAGAAAATACCTGCATGTGTGCGATGATAGAATTTTCCATTCGTTATTATCGAATATGTGTCAATTTAGTGAAAAGTTGAGTGTGTATGTGCAAGAGAGAGAAAGGAATCAGTCAGTACACACATGCACAATGAATAGGACGTTCCGTTTATCCTATCTCTTCTTTTATGGAAGCAAACATTTACAAACAACGCACATATGTGTTTATAAACGTATCGACAAAGTCCTACCACATGAGAGATTGTCACTTGTCTGTTTATTTTACATTGTGACGATGAGATTGTTCTCATCCTGTAATTCTATCAACGATATTTGAGTAGAAAGAAAGAAACGAATTACAGTCGAACTTCCCTAAGTCAAATCACCATAATTCACTAAAAAAACTTTGAGATATAAAAAATTTGAGTTACACAAATAACTAGAAAATTTCATATGAATTTATTATACGTTGAATGTATAATATATAAACATAGATAACATAGAAACAAACAAAAAAAAAAAAGAGAAAAAGAAAATTATGAATAGAAATATTATTTTTAAAAAAGTCACTGATTTTTGATACTTTTATGTTAAAAAATTCTTTATCCACAAAGTTCTCTCAATATTCTAAATAATTTCTACGAAAAATCTAATAAACAGAGGGTGAAGTATAAACAAGATGCACCACTTTAGGGGTGCCATAATCACAAAAAGAACACTAATACTAATGTTCATGGATTTTCTATCAATAAAATATCTAAAAACCATAAAAATAAATAGAAAAAAATAGAAAAATCCAGAAAATATGCATTAAGTACAAAAATTTGAGTTCATCATCTTCAAAAATCTCAAATTTTACTAGTTCTAGAATAATTGTACATACTAAGAGAAATTTGAGATATAGAAAAAAAATTGTATGTAACATACCACCTAGTTGCAAATTTTGAGAAAAAATGTGAGATTTCGAAAAATTTGACTTATATAAGTTTGAGTTATGGACGTTCGACTGTATTTGCTAAGTGAAATAGTTCTTTTTTTTTTGGAAGAAGAAATCAATATATTTAGAGAGAGATGAATCAGGTATATTTGGAAAATATGAAAGGAAATAGGTCTGTCTAGTGGAAAAGCAGGTTAGACACAGTTGACAGGATGTGAACACACTCACGTCCATGCCGAGGAAAATAACCAGGTTATACTCTAAATAACAAAAATCCATGTACAAAGTGAAAATAAAATGAACAAATCGATTTTAGTAATTATTTGTTGAATATTATTGAAGTGTTTTACGTGCGTCAAGGTAAATTGCATTCCACATATGTATGTAATTAAAGTTGAAACTGTAAAATGCTCTCTTACCATTCGTTAAACCATTCCGGTCCTATTGAAAATATGGCTATTGTACGATTCGTGTTGCTATTTAGTGACGGTTCGGTGAAGTTCTCCATCATCTATCTCTCCACCTATCCAAGTTATCGATAATTTTGCATCATCTGTAACAAAAAAATCCAATTTTTCCTATATATGTTGCCAGATAGATATCATTTACACTACAATGATTGGATTTAAGATGCAATTTCAAATCAATTTTTCACAATCTTATCTGATCCATTCAAAATTCTCTTCTATCTACAATATAAAATCATTTTTGAGTGTTCTAAGCCGGTATCTTTATTCAATTGTTTTTATCATTATTTTATTTTACTATAAGTAGAAAGTGTGTTGCCAATTTTTAGCATAACATGCAACAATCTGTTCGGAAAGAATTTTCATAAGACTCGTTGAGTTGACATGTAATCGAAGTGGTGGATCGTTATAAACGTATTACCTTTTAAATATTCAAAGTTTGAGCACGACGCGCACGCAATATAACGAGAAAATCTTGATAAAGTCGACTTTTTCAAATACTCACTGAACGAACAAAAAAAAATATATAAAACGAAGCAGGCGGGAGAGAAGAGAATACTGAAAATTGGGAAAGAGTGTGAGAGGCAACGATTAGAAAGGTTAATTTATGTAGGCGTGTGTGTGATGAACCACTTAATATGTTATACAATGGCACAATAAGAATTTATTAAAATTTCATTTAATTCAAGGTTAAAAAGCCAATTTGCACGATTTTGTTATTGTTATTTGAATCGAACACGAACGAATCGATTAATGTATACATTTCTTTTGTTTCTTGTGCCTGTTTTGTGTATGATTAGCGTTGTGCAACTTTTCTCCCGTATTCATTGTTGTTATGTTTCATGATTATGATGATGATGATGAGTGTGAGGACATTTTACATTAAGTGTCATGCACGTTTGTTGCTTGTTCGCACTCCAAACTAACAGTTACTATAAAAGTCTATGCACGTAACAGCTATTACTTTAAATAAAAAATTTTGTGCGCTTACATAAAAAAAGATTTGTTATGCCTTAAAAAATATTGCACAAATTATAAAAAATATACAATATAAATTTAAATTAAACTTTTCAACTTCACTAACATTAGATATATTCGCTAATTAAAACTTAAAAAATGATTATTTATAGTTGTATGCTTATTAAAAGCGTAATTTAACCCGGCGCATCCACCCGATATGTGATAACATTTTCAATTATAATAGAAACTTCTTACATGTTCATATCTAATTAGCAATAATCAATTCTATAATTCTTATTCCGCCTTAAGGAGAATAATCCATTTGCAATTAATGATGTAGTTTAACATACATGTAAATGCCTTCGTAATTTTTATAGAAAACGGAATTGCTTGTTGTTTATTCTTGGAGGAGGAAGTCTGCTAAAGAGGATGCAGGTATACCACGGCATTTCCATTTTAGGAAATGATCAATCAGTAGAAGCGTCACCCAATAACCCCTTTAAATTGCAAATAAATCATATAAAATGAATGCAATCACAGAAGCAGACAAATTAATAAATAACATTTCTATAAATCCGATTCGCGCTTTTGTTTATTTTAAGGTCAATTGAATTTTCTCATTATTAGGATGCTGATATTGCTATTACAATGACATTTAATTATTGGTAATTTACATGTAACCGATAAAAGCTTAAATCTAAAAACAATTTTTTTCCATTCGCATAATTAATTCAATTTTCTACTAATGTTGAATCTATTTGCATGTCAATTAGTTTATAATCTATAATAAATAATAAACTAAAACCAATATTTCATAAATGGTGGATGCGCCTGTTCAATTATTGTTTAAATAATTTAGTTTTACATTAGTTTATTAAAAAAATAATTACTATAAGTAAACTTTCATAAAAACAATTGAATATATACGCGTATTTTGTGCATATTTGTTTATTAATGATAATGTTAACAGGTGGTTAACTAAAAGCATCTTATTTTTTGTGATATTAGTGCCGCTGTTGTTGTTTTATTATTGTATATAGTCCAGAAAACAAAGGATTAATGTCATTAATGGTATAATGTACGAAACAATTCCATCAAAATTGTATAAAAGCTTTCTAATGTGTGTCCGAGAGGATTTTGTTTAATTCAACTATTATCTGGATTAAAGTTACTTACAAAACTAATTTTTATTAACAAATTGTAGAACAAATTTTTAAACTATTTTACTAAATATCAATTTGATTGATTTTGAAATCTCATTAAAAAGATTCGTGACATAAAGCAAGCTGCAATTTATAACAAGAAATGCAAATATTTATCGTATATTGAGTTTTGATTAATGATTGAAGCGATGCATACAATTTATGAGCGGAGCGCAAAATGAAAGAGTATAAAAAAGAAATGGCATCAAGAACAATTGAATAATGCATAATTTGTAGGAGCTAATCATAAATAAATCTAGATTGAATACTATTTGATAAGGAATATGTGTGTATCTAGCTGTAAATTGGATGCGTACATGATTCATTTGATTCAAATTGCTTTTCATACAATTTCGTATTCATTTCAAATCTCAACATATATATATATATATATATATATATATACATACAAAA
This sequence comes from Deinopsis erosa, assembly GCA_027574845.2. Lineage (NCBI taxonomy): Eukaryota > Metazoa > Arthropoda > Insecta > Coleoptera > Staphylinidae > Deinopsis > Deinopsis erosa. The sequence goes on from JAODFZ020017911.1 coordinate 14,244, forward strand.
TGTGTGTGGGATGACTAAGAAAAGCTATGTATAAATAAATACATAGGAAATCTATTCGTTTTACATGTTTTAATAGTGAAAAATGTTTTAATTAAGCAAGCTGTGACATTCAAATAATTAGAAAAATGTTTTGCAAATTATTTATGTTTTAATTCGGATGATGCTTCTATATTTGGATTGCTAAAAGTTTATTTTTAATCATAAATCGATTTATGATTAAGACAAAAGCCAACTACACAACTAAGTCACACAGATTCAACTTACTTTTGTTGAAAGAGTTGTTGCTGGATTGTTGTTATGCGAGTAATTGAGAAATGAAAAAGAAAAAATAGAAAGAAAATGGATAAAAGTATAAATCACTTCATTATTACACCCCCAAAACAAAAGCAATGTGAAATAAATTTGTTTTAAAAAGAAAATTAAATAGAAAAGTTTGTTTAGCTTATAGAACACTTCATTTCAGTTATGTAATTGATAAGTAAATAAAATAAATTGTTGTTTTGTTTGTTTTTCTTTTAATAATTTTTTGATAATTTTCTTGTTGTTTGTTGTGAGGGTAAACGTAGACAGATTGGCGGACCGAGACCAAGTGCGGCAGGCAACAGTCAAGCAGGGCGCAATTTTCCAACAACATTTCGACGCAAGCGCCACCTAATTCCTCATTTATTATTACATTTCCTATTTCATATTTATTTGGAAAAATAGGAGAAAAATTCAGTTCGATGCTTAATTACTTTACAAATACATCATAACTCAGTCGTTACTAATTCACAAACAAACTTTTTATTGCACATATACAAGAAAATTAAATATTATTTTTAACATGATAATTATTGCTAATAAATTAGGAAAAAAACTAACATTTTATTTTATATACCTATAGTCGAACTTCTCTAAGTCTAAGTCTTTTAATTCTTTTACATTAAAAAATTCTTTATCCACAAAGTTCTCTCTAAATATTCGCAATAATAGAATTTCTTAGAAAAATCTAATAAACAGAGGGTGAAGAATACACAAGATGCACTGCTTTAGGGGGACTTATAGAATTTTGAGTTATGGAAGTTGGACTGTACTTAAAATTGTGTATACGCTGAGATAATCAAATTCATTTCAACATCGGATTGAAAATAACATAAACAAATTGATAGAAGCCGAACACTGATTTGATTTAATCTATATATAAAATATTTACCCTGCTTTTTTATTAATAATTCAATTAATTTAGTTTATATACCGTGATTTCTAATTAGAACTTCGTAGAAGCAAAAAATTAATTAAATCAATAGGAATTGGAATGTAATTGCATTTTCCGCTTTAAATCGAAACAGAATTTTGTATAAAAAAATAAATCATGCAGCATGTGTCAGGATTTAGGATGAAAAACCGTCTGTAGTCTGATGACTTTCTATGTTCTATTAAATGCCCTCCGGCATACTACCAAAGAACAATCCAAAAACTTATATAACTCTAACATATAACTTGAGGCAAGAACATAATAATAATAATGAAAGAAGAAAAAGGATGTTCAAACGATTTGACAATAAAATGAAAATCATTTGTGTTTTGTTTAGCATCAAAATTGTCTAACAGCATTCAGTATTAAATTGTCGATTTGCATGTATCAAAGGTAAGTAGGCTTAGGTTACGTCCAACCTCTGTCTTGTATATATATATATATATATATATAAAACACATACAATGTTTAAGGGAAAATTGCACCCTTTGTGCAAGCATATGATGATGATGATGATGATGATGGACTTGTGTGAACGAGTAACTCCATGAATAAAACTCAATGAAATGTGTTTACTTTGGAATACGTTTAATTATTTATTCCCTTCATCATCAACATTGCAAACCGTTTCTCTCATGTCTTATTTCACATAAAGAATATTTCACTAAATTTATAGAAAACATGCGTTTTATTAAATCAAGTAGTTTATGAAACAATTGAGATATCTATAATTTATTTAATTGTTTCAATCAAGATAGGAGTTAAATAATTTATTATTATTTGAACTAACAACAATTACTTGCGCATATCTATTATTCCATTATCTTTTGTTTGATTTTGAAGGAAAAAAGAATGTAAGGAATGCTATGAGATTATGGTTCTGTATGCAAAAGCAGATCTCAGTCTATCTTGATGATGTTTAAAATAAAATGATGACGAAAACATTTCTTTATCTGATTTCTAGAATAACAAAAGACAAATAAGACAAATAAGACAAATAAAATAGTTTACAACATTGTCTCTTTGTCCTTTATTGGTTGCACTGATAATTAAATATATTTGTTAAAAGGAATTTGATTTGCTATGAGAAAATTGCTCAATTTTTCTTTGTTGAAATCTTTGAGGCGTTATCAGATCCTCTTCTGTTTGGTTGATCTGTAATTTTTCAAGTTTTCTTTAAGATTGTTAGAAAGGGGAATGATACAATATGACGATC
>JAODFZ020017954.1:0-17784 GCA_027574845.2 Deinopsis erosa
CAGCTCGATCCGATCACGGGAAGTCGGTTAATTTGCCGTCGCAAGAGGAACCCTCATATTTACTTACATACTTACTGACATACAAATGCGAAGTTAATATAGAGAGAGTAAAAATCAATAATAACATAATAAAATTAAAATACAATTTTATTGAAAAATATAATAAAATATTCATAAAATTTCTAAATTAAAACAAAATATATACTTTTAAATTTGAAATTCTTTTTGTGTATTGAAATATGTAAGCAATAAATAAATTGTATCTATAGTCTTATCACTAAGACTTCTTATTTTGGTACATACAACCCCACGGCAATTAGTGTATTTATATTATGAACTAAATATTTATTTAAAATTTACCGGTAATTTCGGTAATCATATTAGTCGGTAATGCAAGCCCTAAGTTGACACTCTTAGCAAAGCTGACCTTGAATATGACAGATGTATTTCCTAAATACTATTACCAACTTCTAAAAGAATTAAATTAATATCAACAGATATAAATACAACTTTTTAAACCTGATATTTATATTATGTATATTTTTGTAGGAGTAGCATAATAAATTAATTTTTAATGACCTTATATCATTATAATTATACAGAGAGCAACTAGTACGGTATTTAAATAATTTAAAGACCAAACAGAACTAAATCCTTAATTAATTACAAACAAATCTAACCCTTACAAGTTACATTGTATAACCTTCACACATTTTTCTATTCATTCATTCGATTATATATAGCTGGCTAAGTAAACAAAACAATTATTAATAATATTTCATTCATTTCATCAACATACGACTTGTTAATAAATGCTAAAATAGAAATTTTCAAATAATTAATAAATTAATTGATTTTAATACACAAAAGACGCATAATTACTCAACAATAAATAAAACAGCGATGGATGTTAAATGATGTTAATTTATTGCAACAAACTAGCCATTAGTAATTTAATACATATTTTTGTTATTGCATATGTATATTCAATATGACATCATAGATTTATGTGCCATATAAATATTCGTGTCAAGTGTAAGGGCTTTTATATTTATACATAATTATGATAATAATTGTGAAAAAACTTTCTACTTCAATTTTGTAATAACGAATTTAATTTTTGTGTTTAGCTATTTTGCTTTATATAAATCATCTTTTAAAATTACTTTAATTTTTTCTTTTTAAGAAATAACATCAACTTGATGTTGAATAATAAGAAAAGAATAACAACAACAAACAATAAAAACCAGTTTTTTTTTTAGTTAAATGGAAAAAATCTTTAAATTATGAATGAAAGCTTACTTTTTATGGAAGCTATTAGTAATCATCGTATCAAATTCATTTATTGAATACAACAATTAAAATGAATCTATAAAAATATTATGAATCAATACATAGCAATTCAAATGTAGACATTTAAACAATTACATAAATAAATTTAAATATGGAAAGTGAAATATTAAATAATAATAATAACAATAATCAAAATAATAGTTTTATAATTTTAGAAATTTTCTATTGATTAGCAGACAAGAGAATATTGAACAGATGTCACGTTCATGTTTAAAATATATTGAGAAATTGAATGTCAATGAATGGTAATAATAGATTGAGCAATAATGTCTTTTGCTTAGAAAAGAAATGAAAATTGAATAGAAAGGCATTAAGAAGTCATACCACCCTCAAACATTCTGAGAAGCTTTCACCGAAACAGCTAAAGTCAGAACCACCCTTTTGCCTTTATTTATTACTCAGTTAGGGTTTAAGAAGAGTTAAGAGGAACATCTCGTCCTTCGATATTTCTCCACAAACGCGCAACATATTTTCATCTGAATACATTTATTTCATGTAAGTATAATCAATTTACAATGTTAATAAGTGATTCATAAAAAAACATCAATTATAAAATAATTATTTTTTATGCGGCAATCATGACTAATCGCACAATTATTATTGGTATTGTCATTTTATATAACCTGCATGCATATTTAATTAACACTTTATTCATATCAAAACAATATTAATAATATGATGCGAAAATTAATTAATAAAAGTTTTGTTTATTATTTAATCATCAAATTCTAGCTGTGACATTAGGCAATAAATAAATAATAAATAAGAAAAGTAATATAGAAACAAGTGTAAATATATATACATTCATATATACAATATTAGATTGTATATTATGTGTATTATGTAATCACATGCTAAGCTATAAATATGGCGCGAAGGTTAACTCTTAAATGCTTATTACAGAATATCATCTTTTTACAATTATCTATAGCACATGTTTTTCTTATAAAATGAAAAGAATAAGAAAATTTATTTGTTTTTTATTCATAAACCTACTAACACACACATAGTCATGCATACATGTTGAATAAATAGAAATAAGTAAAGAAAGAGAAAGAAACAAAATGAAATAGAAAAGAAAAAGCATGAAATGATGATTATTGTAATAGCATTGCTAATTCATACGCAATTTTTGTTTTGCAAATGAACATTTCATTGCGTACTTAAAAAATTTCACTTTATTTATTTAGCAAAAATTTATTATAAATAATCTTTCACTCATTCACTCACTCACTCACTCACTCACATTCATTATAATGAATTCAATTAAAATTTCAATGCATTTCTAAATGATTTGCTTTTAAATGCGCATTGATTATAATGCTCATTAAGTTATTAAATAATTCAATAAGATAATGCAGAAAGAAGAAAAAGTGATAATAAAAAAAGTCTTATTATATATTTGAATGTATAATTAACTCAGAATTCATATTTATCATCGTATCAAGGTAGCGAGTGAATGTTTATACTTTTATTTTAGAAAGAAACCTTGAGTATATAATATTTTGATTGAATTTCATTCGTTATATATGAAGAAAAACGAAATAAATAACACATCAACAAATATATGTTTATATAAAAATATATAAGTGACATATATCTACATAGGTATACATATGTTTAATGCAACATATGTATTTCAAAATAATTTACATATTAACAAAAATTCACCTAAATTCTATAATTATTGCACAAATCTATTAATTTGTCAATAATTTATGATAATTTTTAAATGAATAATAAGCTATATGTATGTAATATTGCTTAAGACTTTCTTTTGTTGGTTCGTTGATTAGTAATGTTGGTATCACTTTCAATAATAAGAATTATATGATTGCTTTATATTAATATAGAATTTTATCTATTCTTTGCATAATCGATTAATTTTAATAAAATATTAGAGAAAATAGTTCGTATACTGCAGGAAATTATTTAAAATGAAAAAAATGCTTTGTTTTTGTCTTTCTTTTTTTTACATATTTACGTAAGAAGAAAGTTTTTAATATATATATATATATATATATATATATATATATAAGTTAAATATGGTATAATTTTAGTCGAAATCTTGTTTTAAAATAATTTTAGTCTTTTCTCAAATTCGAATCAATTATTTCTTAATTAAATTATATTCATTTATTCATTGCTAATTATTTCTGCAATTATATTACTTATAGAAATATTTTAACTTATTTATTAAATTGTTTTAAACTTTTAATATTAAAACAATAATAATGTGAATTTTGTTATAAAATATTTAAACGCGCAGACTAACGATTCAAGTAAATTTCAAAATATTCACTTTCTATATAGTTACCACCTTTCTATGAGAAACAATTACGTATTACGATAGAAATGTTTTATTGTAATTGTTACTTAACGTACATTTATCAAGGTTAAATTCAATATTATTTAAAATAATAATAAAAATTAAAATGCTAGCAAATTTAAATAAATAAAATCTTATTTAAAATCAATTAGATAAGCTCATCGTCATAACAGATTAAAGTAACATTAATTAAAAAAATAATTTTAATGAATAAAAATTCTATGAAAATAAGAAATTGAATAAACAAATTGATTGTCATTGGCGAAGAATAACAAAATAGCAAAGACCATAACTAATTTAAATTTATAGATTATAAAATCATAAAAAATCTACAATTGCAACTAAACCACCTAATAAATAATTTTATTGCTTTGTAAGTATTCATTTTTTCTTTAGATTTAACATACCAATGTTTAAAATAAAGGAATTGCTATAAATTATTTAATTAATTGGTTCTGCAATTACATTCATTTTCATATATGCCATTATCAAGCTTAATTAGTGCATGCAGCTTGATAAAGGTTTATTTCTTAACTCATTAATAAGTGTTCTATGGGAGGCAACTGTAACAAAAAGAAGAACTTTATTTATATGAAAAAAGTTGTTAAAAGCATTTGTTAAGTGCTAATTTTTTATGTATTTCACACATAATGATTTAAAATAGTAGATCTGAGTTTGATGTTCATTTTTTTTTTTCATTTTGTTTTGTATTTTTCACTGTCCTTGCAAATGAAATAACCACATTAGTTCTTAATTTTTTTGACCTTTCTCTAGCAATTATTATATTTTTTCGTGAAATTGCCAAGCGTTTTATAGAAATGTATAAAAATTTTGTATTTTTTTTTAATTGCACAAAAATAATAAATAATTTTTGTTCAGGAAAAAAACTTTTTCTTTCATTTGAAATTGCCTTCTAAAATAGTTAATAATGTTAATGATTATGACCATGAATAAGGATCTATCATAAAGATAAAATTAAGAAGCAGGAATTTGTTTCTCTATACTACATCTGACTAATTATCAATTAATCAAAACTAGTAATCAAATAAACTCATCGATAACAAAATGATACATAAAACATTTGACAATCCAGAACGAAATTATTGGCATTTTCGAAATATGTACATTATAATTTATGATTGAATCTAAAACAATGGGATATTATATTGAAACTAAATAGAGCAAAGTTTATTATTATAGCATAAAGTGAATAAAGTCGCTAAAGATTTTTTTCTTCATCAAAACTATTTTCTATATGTGCACACACCTATTATATAAGACAGTAACGTCTTTGGTTTTGGTGAAAGTATCTGACCAGATTATTATGTCTACACATATAAGCACACTATCTTACTGATTATTGCATTTTAATGTCCAAAACCATATGAACACCATTACACTATTTGAATAAATAAATTAATTAATAGATTAACTTCATTATTATTCATTAACATTTTGTTTATTGTTTAAATTTAATGAACAACAGCTATAAACAAAAAAAACTATTTCTTTTGTGCCACCTTCTATTTTCAAGGTTATAACGCTAATTTTATATGATAATAATAAACAAAAAACATATTTAATAATGTATGTGTAATTAAGTTATATAAACTTATGAATTATAATTATTTTTTCCGTGTAGAGTATATTTTTCTCTCTTTGCTCAGCGTTTTATCGTTCCTTCCATTTTATTCGATAATTTCTCATTAATTCTCACGTTAATTATAAATAATTAATTCAACCAAATTTTTGACTACATGTGTGTGCTTTAATTAGAAATTTAAATCTTTTTTTTTTACTTAAAATAATTTTCTTATATGTTTATTGTTTCTTGTACACAGTACATGTATGTGTGGAAGAAAAGACATAAAAAATTTCTTTTGTTTAAATAAATTATTCTGAACAATGAAACAATTTATTTATAATAAAAATTTTTGACATGATGAACTTTAAATTCGCACCGAAATCAATTTTCTCAAACAAAAGTCTAGGTGTGACTGTAATTTTTTATATTTTCTACAGAAAATTTTTTTATAAAATTTCTTACAAATCTTTAAAATAACTCCTTGGCCTCTTAATTGCATAACCTTTCACCTTTTGCTACTTTTTTCTTCATTTCATTTTGATCGAGCATGTAAAGAAAGTAAATGTCTTTAACGAACTGATATTATGCATTTTAATAATGTTAAACGAAACACTAATAAAAAGAGATAAAAGAAAAGAAAAATGTATGAAAGGAACAATTTCAATTTTGTTTTCTGTTTTGATGGATTTATGAGTTTATGAAAGATAAAATTTGTTATTCTTTTTCGCGGCATGGAAATGATTTATTAAAGGTTAAATGAATTTCTTTTGAACAGTTTCTTTTGAGGAGTGTTTATAACTTTTTGTTTTTGATATTTAATAGATTAAACAATCTAAATAATGTACAAATATTAACAAATTATTATTCATTACTCAAATCATTCGTAATGAATGCTCATTTCCTGCAACATTTATATTTGCGATTATCCTTGCAACTGTCCTTAAATTATTATTATATCATTTAATAAATTAATTGAAATTCTTCCTAAATCACACAACTTAAAAGAAAGACTTATAAATTTGTATTTGAATAAAAAGCTAGACAAAGAAATGACAAAAACATTAAATTAATTCAAAAAAGTTCATTAACATCGTAAAACTGTCATTTTAATGATATTTAAAAATAACCAAAAATAATGGTATCGTCGCGACGATTCGTAAAAGTAGAAAATCATATCAATTTGTTATAATAAAAATCTTTTTTTTTTAATCGACAACCTTCATCAACAATACAAAAACAACAAACAAACAAATAAATAAATAAACATAAAGTAGTAACTGAAAAAAAAAAAAGAAAAAACAAACGCTATAAGTTGCTTTTGATTTGCAAGCTTTGTTTATAGTAAAACAGCAGCGGCATTGCCGAATTATTATTTCTCAAGAACACTTATTAATTTTCTATGTATTTTTATAATTATTTCCCGAGTTACACAATCGCTAACTCACTATATTACAAGCCTCATTATTGAACCCTCTAATTATTTTAAACTTATTTAATAATTATACATATTTTTGAGTGAGTGTGTGTGCGCGTTTCTTTTTGTTCAGCAGATAGAAAGAATGAAAACAAATGACAAATACAATTACAAAATGATGAAGACGAATATGGAGCAATAAATTTTTGTAATGATTATAATATGAAATGAACCACTATCATTCGTATGGTATTTAGTTATCGCAAATTACTTATTGCATATGCATATTCAATAAAACTATAATATAATAAAATCAGGTGAAATTACCTAATCGCTTATAGACCTGTTTGTATTACTATAATGAATATTTATCACATTTTTTTCTTTATCTATCTATAGAATGCATTATAAACACAATATTTATTTAAATTGATTTTAATTTTATAATAGTTTAATAATAATGTGATGGAATGAAAGGGTTGTTGGAACGTCTGACCAGATCAAGTTGCATCATTTTTACCTGACGATTTTTTGTAGAGAGTTCTCTCAGTTTGTTAGGGTTTTTGAAGGTTGCTTTTGATTTTATAGTCAAATGCTGGTAGTGGTACTTTATGGCATCAAATAAAAAAAAAATTATCTATGAGTAAATTGTTCGCGACGATGGGTATGGGCCTAATTAAATATTTCAAGGATAATACAGGACAACATTGTTTCAATTCATATATATGAGTAACACAATTCTATGATTACCGACCCATATCCGATTATGTAACCTCTCCCTTGCCTCCATTCGAGTTGAATAACAAACCAATTATAATAGATAATTAGATTCGAAATGAATGACGATAATCGCTGATAGTTTTTACATGCAATTCTATTTAGCAAGTATTTGGCGAAAATGGATTTGTTGAAATGAGAGTGGTGAGTGAGAGAAGTGAAGGAAAAAGGGTAAGTGCGATGCGTATAGCATTTATGTTCTTTCTGTATGCTGTTGCCGTGTCAACGAAGCAAGACCACTTTCACTTCCCTACAAAGCGTAGACCTTGAAGGTTTTAAACAGGTAAAATCAGTCTCGAGGACAGTCGTACCAGCACAAAACGATCAATTACTTAATACAACGCTCGCCTGTATTACGCCATTTGTAATTTATGAGCTTCGCTTGTATTTTCATTTAAATGTATACACACACACACACACACACATATCAAAGCATGCATGCATGGATATGTGAATGGAGAAAGGCCAACCTAGAAAAAAAGCTGAGAGGGTTGTTTTTCTCGATTACGTTTATCTGGCCTTTCTACCTACATGCATTGCAACTAGCGCATATGCAAAATGATGAAATTATTTTAATAATAATAATGGCAAAACAAAGAAGAAATGCAAACTCGCACAATGGCCATGAAAATATGCATGCTTGAGTTTATACATAGCTGCTATTGCACTAACATGAACAGTATATTTTATACTTTTCTTTTTATAAAATCTCTTTCTAAAGATGCCAAACACGTTGCTATATTTGTATTTGACGTAAAGGTATAAAAGAATGAAAGAAAAAAAAGGACATTTTTTTCTTCCTTCTTCTTCTTCTTCTTCTTCTACTACTAAAAAAAGTAATAAATAAATGAAAAAGAAAAATACATTTAAAGGTATAAAAGATATGCATGTATGTGTGTGAGTGTATGTGTATGTGTGTGTGTGGTGTAATCGGATGTCGAACAATGTACGCATTGTACTGATTGTATGGATGTGTCTCTCGTCCCCGATCCCGCATCTAGTTTTAGGGTCCAAATGATAGGACGAGACGGTTGCAGCGGTTACGCGATAGTGAAAGTGCTACACTATGGTTACTTTCCCTCGCTCTCGTAACGTAACATAACAATGGCATATTACATGAGCAAGCTGGCGCTTACTGTTTGATTTTGGTTCGCATGTTCATAACCGATTCGTATTGTTTTTATTAAATCATTTTTAAATGATTTATCTATCCATATATACAATATGTAATAGTAAATATTAAATACAACAAGTTTATGAAACAGGAAAAGCGACGACGACGACGTCGTCGACGAATGCATGATCTGTTTAATAGAGATGACGTAATATATTCAAATAAGAGTAGGACGTGAAGGTGAAAGAAAGGACATTCTTCAAGGTTCCAAATAACAAAGGGTAAAAATGAACAAGTTTAGAGTTAATACAGATTCCAACAGCATTTGTTAGATATTGCAATGGTATTATACAACAGTTCCCCCACTAAATCTGGATATTGTGAAAGTACGTTTGCGGCCCCTGCGCGGGCCCAGCTTGCGACGACGAGTCTCCTTGGCGGACTCGGTGAAAGCAAATGAAACGCTCGGAATGCTGTGCTTTGCTTAGCTGCTTATTGCGCTGCTTCCATTGCAATCAAATGAAACCAAATGGATGGAAAATAAAGATTCGGGTCGAGCTAATAAACATTCGTAACATAACATATAATAATTCGCAGATGATGACGACGCTCTCAGAGAGTGAGAGTACCAATTTAAAAATAGATAGAGGATGGCGAAATGCATTTCGACTACTCTACACATTGCAGAAGTAGATTCAAAGATTTTGATGCCAAATATTAGTTGACTTCGAACAATACGTGTTAATAGTTTGTAAATATCGCTCCGCGGCTTGCTTCTCGCAACCTTGAAAGTAGAGAAAGAGGAGCTGCAAGCGAGCTAGCAATAGGAAAAAAAACTCGCGTGTAGTGGGGACTTTGAAAAGAAAAGAGGGGAAAGTAAAGGGAGAAATTAAGAACTAGTAGTATTAAGTGTGATCCCGCGCAGACAAACTGAATTGATGCTAATATTTTGCACCGCCACTGTGTAAGATATTCTTCAATTCTGTTTAGATTCGAATCGGGATCGGGGGGTGGCAAAACTTCAATCCAGATCCTAGTTCTTCAATGCAAATCAAAAGTTCTGGATTCGATACTTGGAAAATATAGTAGTTTATTACTATATTTACCATACTGTGTATACATAATACCAATTGCAGTATTGTGAAGGCTCGTGCTCGCTCACTTTTACTTTCATTTGTGGCGCAACACAGTGTCGAAAGTAGTACCCCAAAAATATTATACACTCAATACGAAGGCAGGCGAGCGAGAAGAGACGAACGGACAGCGTGTGCAACGGTTACGGTTGTGTGTAGTGCAGTGGAGCTATGGCTCGATGCAGTGGTCCGTCCTCTGGTGCTCGCGGCCATCCCGCGAATTCAACACCCCTATAAGGATAATTGTTTTATTGTGCGCTATCAATTTGACGATTTACTGACAAGACAACCCATATTCTATATGCGCATGAACGAACAACCGCAAAAACTTTCAACAACTTGTTGCGTCTTTACAGCAAATTAAGCTCTCTTTTTAATGTTTCGCACATTCTTGGATTATTTTTCTATACGTGCATCAGATAAACGGACTTTACTTAATAATGCAACCAACTTTTCTATAAAGTGTTTTGTTTTTATTTGAATTGCCATAAACAATAGGACATAATAAGTGTGCAAAAAAAAAAGTAATTTTCAAACTTCGTGCAGCAACAAAGTTTTATAGTATTTGTAGCGCTCTGTAGTTGAAAATTAAAATTAGCTAATTCATACAAGGAGATTAATGTGATGCAAATTCAAATGAACACCTGTAAGTACTGTTCACCCCCTCCACTAATATAAATATGAATAAGTTTGAAAAGTTTATTTTTAATTTTTTCTACGGTTGCAAATCTAGTATCACGTATAGTCTGTAAATTCATTCAATTGTTCATAATTTATACTATCTCTCTTTCTCTAACATGCGGTTGGATTCTCACTCAACTCAATATAAATATAAATAGGACACTTAATTCATTTCACTCAGCGAACTCGCGTCCTTCGCAATTAACTGATCAGTGATATATTACAGTTTGTAATACCTAACTCGAATTATACAGAACTTTCAAAACTTTTTTATTCTCATTTTTTTATCTAAAGGGTTTTCTCATTGCCATTCCTTTCGTAATATTCTTTGCGCGCTCTTTCACTTTCTCTCTCTCTCTCGCTCTCTCTCTTTGTCTATGTCTTTCCCTATCTAATATATGGTATTTTAATTTTAGGTGGTCTTTACTAAATTATTTAATTCGCCATGTACTCGGACGATCAAGAATCCCACGGCTTATTAACCTTGCATTACGGCAAACATCATGCAACGATAGTAGACGAGATTAAAACTTGCTTTTCATCAGAGAACTTCGCAGACATGACCTTCATATGTGACGACAAAACGGCGCTAAGCGCACATAAATTAGTCATGGCATCGGCGAGTCCTTTGGTGCGTCGCATCCTGGGGGAAAGTGTTCACGCGAACGGTCCAAGTGTTGTACTTATACCAGGAATAAAAAGTTGTCATCTGAGGCACCTGCTTGATTTTCTCTATCACGGACAAGCTTGTATAAAGGTAATGTACAATAATAAGCAATTTGCATAATTTACAATAAGAAGGCATCAACCCTATTGTTACAGTCGAGTGAATTAGACAGCATACAAGAACTATTTGAATTGTTACAAATAAAATCTGATGTGTGGGAATCATGCACCAGAGAGGAAGCAAAAAAAATATCTGAAGAGAGTTGTTCGTCTTCATGGACTCAACAGGATGATTCAGACACGGCGACTATTTCCGTCAAGAGAGAATCGGAGGAAACCGTCGACGATGATGAAAAGGAAGAGGGAGAAATTAAGGATGATGAAGATGATGAAGTGGATGATAATGTGGAGGATGAAAATGAAAGGCGTAGTACATCACCGAATCCTGTCAATTTATCACTCAATACTAAATCGTCGGATAATTCAAATGATAACGAAAAGGATAAAGATAAAACAGAAGTAAGTAATTTAGTTGGTTATTCTTTTATTGATTTCTGTATTAATTTCGTTTATTTTCCAGCCGAATTCTGAGGAACAGAGTGGAGACGTTTTGAAAATCGGACAATCGACAGTGAAAATTGCGCCAAAAGTGCATGAACTCTCACAATACCATCATCATCGTATGAAACGAAAAAGCATGTACATAGAACCAATTGATATGAAACACCAAGAAGAATTCTCACAATTAAAACCCCCAATAGGAGATCAAAAACTCATTTCGCTAGTACAAAGTCCAGACAATTACGTTGTAACACCTCACAGAAAACGACGTCCAGGTTTTCACAACTCGCCTGCACAAAATCCACCCTTCGTACCATTCTCACCCTCATACATAGATGAAGGACCTCACCATCATCGCTATAAGAGTTTACAACATCCGTTACTAGCAGCACACCACCCCCTATCTCTATCAGCGCCACCATTTTTAGTAGAACGTACACATACGCCAACGCCAGGACAACATCCCGATACAGGACAAGCTGATAATGTTATTGTAAAATATAGACCTCCGAGTGCAGACCAAGGCATAGCCTCCGAATCATATCAAGCATTCGATCATACATGGGGTGCATGGTCACTGTGTCAAGCGCAAGTGAATCCATCGCCGAGTAATGAAGAAAGTCGCGATCCACCGCCAGCATTTCCCGCAAACAGTGGTGAAGATACAGCGGAAAGTTCGCATTCAACTAGTACAGCGAAACAAGTGGGACCAACAGGCCAAGTACGTGAATATCGATGTGAATATTGTGGTAAACAATTTGGTATGTCTTGGAATTTGAAAACTCATCTCCGAGTACATACTGGAGAAAAGCCATTCGCGTGTCGATTATGTGTTGCAATGTTTAAACAGAAAGCACATTTATTAAAACACTTGTGTTCAGTGCATAGAAACGTGATATCATCATCGAATGACGGCAGTGTCGGTCGATTCAATTGTTGTTTCTGTCCTTTATCGTTTGAATCTCTTCCAGAATTAATCAGACATTTATCAGGGCCACATAATAATCTATTGCTTAGTAAAAATATGCACGAACTTAAATAAAAAAATTAATAACTAATTAATTACATTCCATATTGTACATTAATTGGATTTTCAAAAATTTGTACTAAGCGAAAATCCAATTCATTCCAACTGAATGAATTTATATAGAAAATAATAATGTAAAGAGGATGTATTCGTAATGAATTATATAATTTGGAACGATTATTCCTCTAATTGTTAGTAATTTGTGATAATGTGAGCCCGTAAGTGCCTTTCCTGAAAATTACGTGTCTCATGGCGAAATCTGGACCTTCAGGGATTAGTGAGTAGTCCAAAAGGATATGTCAGAGAGAAACACGTCGCCTTCCTTATAGTGCTTTAGTTTATTTTATTATAAACTCTCTCAACCGTCGCTGTGTTCAATTATCTCGTGTACCTAATAACTACGCGTGGTGTGTATGACAAGTGACAAATAAGATTAAATTGTACTTTCGGCTGGTCCGAAACATATGACTTAAGATTATATCTATTTTTTATTATTTATTTGACATGGTGGTAACAAACAATTACTACAACATGACGAATCTATTTCCTGTTATATACATCACAAGTGGATTTGCTATGTATGATACACGAACAAAAAATGCTCTCTTAATCCGTCGATTAATTAACCAACATTTTACTTTTACTGGTGCAACATTGGAAACCGCATGCGCGATCATTTCACATATCTCAGCCCAATTACTATTTTTACTCTCTTACATAAAGTATTTAAAATTACGCAAGAATTACTTAAAGCATTTTTTGTTTGTGTATGTAACATTTGTATATTTCTTGAATACTTATATAGTTTTTACTACAAAACTGGATCATAATAACGTATATTTTTTTAATATACACACCAAAGAAATAAGAAATAGGGCCACTTTATTATGAAACATAAAAAGTACTTTCTCTCTTTCTTTTACTCTTTCTCTCTATTTCTATAGCGCGTTCTATATCTAATTTTCAAATTTTTTTTTATTACTTTCATTATTAAAATAAAATTATTTGTTTGAAAACTAAATTCAATTAATGTTGATATTAATTAAAAAGATTTTGTGTCTTGTACGCATATAAACGCCAAACAAAAATTACAACAAATTTTCGAAACGTAAGACCTTAACACAATTTGACATTAGATATATATTTTATTTTTCAATTTATTTTTATTAATTTACTTGCGTTGTGACATTGTTTCAGCAATTCGTTTATTTCAAAATACATAATTAGAAATTCTAATTTATACCAATCATTGATTCAATCAAATGAAAATAAAAAGAGAATCAAAACAAACAATAATTAAAAAAAAAAACTTTTTCGCCTTTAAATCAAAATTGAATAATACAATTTGTGGTACAAATGTGGTAAAGTTAGAATATTTGGTAGTCTTGTAAAATGTAAATACGATACATGCAACTTGTAAATAATATTATTTAAGTATACTATTTAATAAAAAAAGAATCACTTTGTTTGTTCTAATCATTTTCACCTAACAAATGGTTTTTATCGCGAAATTAAAATTCCGTATGCACAATGTATAAGTAGAATGTCTAACTACCAAGTGGATTACGTCACTCATTGCATAATTACATGTTACGATTTCTATCAGTGGCAGCTCGTGAAACTTAAACTTTCACGCATAAAACTTTGTGAAAATTTCAATAAAAGCAAAATTGATGCATGAATTTTAGAATTCACTAATTCACACCTGCAACAACAATTATTAAATAATATACATATGTAGGTAATGTTAATGCCTTACTGGTTGCCTATATTCAAATAACAGTTAATATCGTATGAGAAATCTGAATCCTGAGAATGTGAATCAGTGTGTATGTACTTGAATATTCTCTTCAATACTAATGCCACATGCGGTAACGAATAATAAATAATAATAATTTATCAGATTGATCAGAACCGTTGTTCGAGATTGAGTTCAGAAGGCCAAGATAGGGCATTGCCTTTTCCTATGCAAAATACCTAATCGCATTGATAAAAATTTTAATTATTTTAATTTTATTTTAATTTTCAAACGTTTATTGTGATGCCATTCAATTTATACGATGCATACGGATACTTTAATGATCATTTACTTAATGATAACTCATTTCATTTCTTTCATGTATTGAAAATGAGCGGTATTTCGTATTCATGTCTAAGAGTATATAAAGAGCGACATGCCTCTAACAAGACATTCACTCAAACAACATGTCCAGAACGTGTGCATACATTTTACTTATATCAGTGATAACAATTGTTAGAGGGCAGATTCCCAGTTTGGGTTTCTGCCCCGATTATCTACCAATGTCCGAATTCGATATTGATAGATTTTTAGGCAAATGGTACGAAGCGGAAAGATATTTTACATTTTCGGAAGTTGTTAGTCGGTGCGTAGTTACCGATTATGCAAAAGCAAACAGTGGAAGAATCTACGTGTCGAATGAAGTGACTAATCGATTGTAAGACATAATAAAACGCATTATAAAATAATATATTATAATTATTGTTATTAGGACTGGCGTTAAACGTATAATCAACGGAAATCTTCAATTAGTTGGAAAAGGTGATGAAGGAAAGTTGAATGTTAAATACGCAACAACGCCAATTCCTACAGAGAGTACTCTAATGGTTCTTGAAACCGATTATGACGATTTTGCTGTTGTTTGGAGTTGCTCAGGTTTTGGACCAGTACATGCAGGTATAATAAATCAACCTTTAATTATCCTCTTTACAATAGACATTATTTTGCTCTGTTCTTTCAGAAAATGCCTGGTTGATGACTCGTGAACGTCTACCAAGCGGAGTAGTACTTCAAAAAGCGTACGGCGTATTAGATAAATTCAAAATTAGCAGAACATTCTTTGTCAAGACAGACCAGGAAGGATGCGCTTTAGCTGCATCTGATATTAATGCGGCTCATGGAATTACAGCAACATCCACTGTACCAGAAGCAACTGGAGCTGATCAACGCAATGAAGAAGAAAAGGACATTAATAATAAAAATAAAGACGAAAACAATCGTAGGGATGAAATTCCAGAAACAGAAGAAGAAATTCTTAAGGGAATCGATTTGAATGAAGTTAGAAAGGCGGTTATGGTGGATTCTGAAGAACCAGAAAAGAAACCAATTACACTTGCCGAACATATTCTAAAAATGACTGAAGATAGAGAAAAGAAGGCTGAAGAAATTTCAGACAAAAAGATTCCTAAAATTTAATTATTCCCGCTTCATAAAACTTTCATTATTTATTTATTTAGTTTTGTTTACTCATTTATTTATGTAAATAAATTAGTTTCATAAATATTTTATTCGCCTATAATTAATATAATTATGTAAATAAGAAGATATTTAAATTCTACTCAAAATTACTTTCTCTAAAATCGTAGATATCTCATTATAATATAATAACAAGAATTTTTATATTATTATTTGAACCGTTACTGTGACCTAGCAAATCCGGTCGTCTAAAAACTATTTTGCGCTCTCAACATTTAATTATAACACATCATCTCACTGACTAATTACTTTTTATATATAGAATTTAGATAAGCGTAATAAACTAAAAATAATAACGACATAGCCAATTAAGATCCTATTCAATTAATTCGCAAACAAACTTTTATTTTATGTATTTAATTATTATTCATTTTATACGCAGTTACTATAGGCAACCAAAATTACACGATAGTAGGCAAATTGCATATAATGAAAAAGCGTTTTAATTGTCTTTGCAGTTTAATTGCTAATTAGGAATTGCGTATAATGAAGGGCGGCGTACTGAATTACTTTTTTCTCGGGAAACGCAATTTTCTTTTAAGGATTTCTTTAATTTCGTTTAAGTCCGTTGCATTTCGCTTTGAGCCGCTTCTAAAATAATAAGGATTGGGCGTTGCTCGCAGGATAAATAATATCTTCCACACTTCGAGCAACAGCGCCACCAATGTTTTGCTCATTTTAGTATCGCCCAAACCGGATGGTATTCGAGTACAATAATTTCTACAAACCTAACCTAACATGTAATTATTTACATGTATTATTTAATTAAATCGCGATGTAACTTATTGACGAAAATTTTAATTTATAAATATTGTGATAGTAATAATAATAAATTAGCATTTTACAATGAATTTTAGTAAAATAGGTATTTATATAAAGTCAATTTTCTGTTTGTTTACATTATTTACTCAGCAATGTTGTGGATATTTAAATTTTTACTTAAGTTTATCTGAGGTTCATAGACTTTTAGGTAAGTAATTTTACAATCATTCATTTCATTTAGAATCATTTTATGCACATTTTTTTTGGTTATATATAAAGCGCAAATTTTCATTTGCATTTAGAATATGAACGCGCAAGCGTATAATGAATCAGATCATCGACCGAACTATAAAAAATGTTAATTTTTCTTGAAAATATTCCAAAAGAAATGATTTTTTTTTTAATATTCATTTATATGTACATGTATATGGATTATAATAAACAAGAGTGTTGTAACAAGAATCTATCTATAAACAACATCTCTAAAGAGGTATATCCACCTCAGGTACTAAGAACTGGTTCTTATACCTTAGTTGATTCCAGAAAACCTTCATCCACTTTGAATGATATTTATGTAAACATTTTTTATTGTTCTTCATTTTATAAGCTATAAATATTGTTCAATTATGATAGTAGTATTTTATTTCCGTAATTTTACACAAAATATTATTTGTTCATAATAATTGTAATTAATTAAATTAAATAAATAATAAAAATATTGATCTTCAAAAACTTTCTCCATGCAATTAAAAATTGTCAAAATTATTTATTAAGACGAATCGTCAAAATGCACTGAATATAATTCAAGTTCTAGAAAAATTCAAGAAAAAAAATTTTTTTTTTGAGGCACAAATTTCATTTTTACAATATAATTATTTAGTTTTTTATTTGACTTTTGTTAATATTCTAGTATAATTTATCGTCAAAAGACACTGAACATAATTCAAATTCTAGAAAAATTCGAGAAAAATTTTTTATTTTTGGGGCACAAATTTCATTTTTACAATAAAATTATTTAGTTTTTTAATTGACTTTTGTTAATATTCTAGTATAATTTATCGTCAAAAGACACTGAACATAATTCAAATTCTAGAAAAATTCGAGAAAA
>JAODFZ020017983.1:0-13664 GCA_027574845.2 Deinopsis erosa
CAATTGTAGAATAAATAATATTTTAATTGACTCCGATTCTATGTTTTAGGTATATCTGTTTGTCAAAGGTGTGATAAACCTTACAGAAGTAAAAAATCTTTATACATTCATCAAAGATATGATTGTGGAAAGGAGGCAAAGTTTACATGTCCTTTGTGTCCTTATCGAAGTACCAGAAAATATAATTTATATAAACACCTTTCATTGCATAGCTCGAATAAAGATAAGTCGAGTAAAGCTTCATCAAATCTAGGCAATAAAAAATTTATGAAAAACAAATAATTATTACGTATTATGTGATATTTTACTATAAAAAGAAATTTCGAGAGGCATTTTTAATTAATTAAGGAAACAGTTATAGTAGAATCTAACAATTATTCAGTTTGCAAAGATATTTTTGCACAATATGTGATATATTCTGTTATAGTAGCCATATTTTATGTACATTATTGTAAATTTAATTAATGATTAAAAAACACTTGAAGTTCGATAGTCTTTTAATAATAATTTAAAATGAAATCTGTTTTTAGCTTTCTTTGGTTGTAGTTCACTTTGCTTTAGTTTATTTTAAGCATCATAAAATACAATTATCGATCACACTTTATACACTCACACCAATAAGTATAGTAAGAGAATGAATGTTCAATTAATATAAATTAATCAAATTTATTTTTTTAGATTTACGTAGAGAGCACATATGTCCTAATTGTAACAAACGTTACACCTTAAAGTGCAACCTACGGAGACATTTGACGAATGAGTGCAATGTGGAACCGAAATTTCAATGTGATATTTGTATGAAACGCTTTACGCACAGATTTAACTTAACAAGGCATAAAAGGGAAAGATGCATTTTCGTTAATATATAATAGTGTAATAATTTAGTAAATTATTTGTTAATTTATATAATAAATAAAGTTTTATTAGTAGAGAATTATAAAAACGTGTTTCTTATTAATATGTTTTAGCTTTATGGATAAATTACTCTTTTCATTTTGTTTTTATTTTATTTCTATTATTTATGTTAATGTGAGTAGACACTATAAAATAATGAATTTTTGATTTAGAATTTAATAATTTATTATTTTTAGGATTTGCATGCACTTTGTGTGGAAGAGTGTATAAAGCTGGCAAAGGATTAAATAGACATCTGAAATATGAATGTAACAAAGAACCAAAATTCAGGTGTTTGCAATGTCCTTCTATATACAAAAGACGTGATAATTTGAAAAAACATATTAGATTAAAACATGTTCTAAATACATAAATGCAAAGGAAGATATTATGACCAAAAATACACATAATTAATAATATATTTTGAATAAGAAGTGTTATAAGTAAAAGTAAATCCAAATCAATGTAGAAAAGAATCCAAAGATACATAGTTTGTTTATATTATAAAAAGTCATAATTTTAATAAATAAAATTGTATTACTTTAATTAATATAATTAATCCTGGTTAAAGCATGGCGAATTATGAAGAAAATCTACAAATAAATAACATTTTTTACTAAATAGTTTATTTTTAGGTACGCATTATGTTTGTATGCAATGTTTCAAACGTTATAAATATCCACATTCATTGAATCGCCATCAAAAATATGAATGTGGTAAAGAACCATCATTTCTTTGCCTAGTGCCTGGCTGTACCTTTAAAAGCAAACGCAAAGATAATTTAAATAGTCACCAAAAAACACATTGGCGTTTAAGTCAAGAAAGTTATCCCTCAATATGGCAAGAGAATTAGTCACTCAAGTACTATTAATTAATTAAAAAGTTAATTAACTATTATTTATAAGTTATTAAGTACTATAATTTGTATATAATTTAATTTAATAAAATATTATATTTATTAATAAATAATATTAATAATTAAGTTTAAATAATATTTTTTACATAAATGGTACGTAATTGCAGAATTTTTTAACGTAAATTAAATTAATATCATTTTTTTGTTTTAGATGCCTATGAATGTATTAAATGTGGTAAACAATATCAACGAATTCAAACTTTACGTAGGCATGTGAAATACGATTGTGGAATTTCACCCTTATTTAGTTGCAATATGGATGGTTGTAAATATAAATGTAAATACAACTTTCGATTGCGCAGTCATCAACTTTTAAAGCATGGATTTGATCCGAATTATCTATGAATATGTTAAATGTATGTGATTATCAGTAAAAATAAAGTTTATATTGAAGCTGTTTCCTACCTTCCTATAGCACAATTTTTGCATAGTTGATGTCTTGCAAGAATGCATTTTGTTAGTGATTTTTAATCGTGTTAGCTTTCCACAAAAATCCAATAAATTAATTGTGTCTATTTTATTTTAGGAAAAGTAAATCAAAATGTTTTTGCTTGTAAGCAATGTGGAAAAGTTTATAGTTTTCTAGCGACATTGAAACGACACGCCAAATATGAATGCGGAAAACGGCCCGAGTTTCCTTGTCCTATATATGGTTGTCAATACCTAACAAAACATAAATTTTCATTGAAAAATCATTTGAAATCGAAACATAAACTGTGAATTTAATGTATACCAATTGTATATTAATTTGTAAATAAAATTTATTACCGCTTTTGCTATCTATTAAGAAGCAATGCAATTAGTTATGGTTACAACATAATGTAATTCATTTCTATTGTTATTATTTTACTAACTTATTTTTATTTTTTCTCTAATATCAGTTAATTAAAAGGTAGATCGACGATGATTCTTCATATGGCACAATTTTAGCATAGTTGATGTCTTACAAGAATACATTTTGGTAGTGATTTTTAAATTGTGATAACCATTCCCAAAAAACCATTAAATTAATTGTTTTTATTTTATTTTAGGAAAAAATAATCAAACTGTTTTTAAATGTGCGCAATGTGGAAAAGTTTATAAATTTCTAGCGAGACTGAAAAGACACGTTGCAAATGAATGCGGAAAATGGCCTGTGTTTGCATGTCCTGCAAATGGTTGTGATTATCTAACAAAACATAAATTCTCAATGAAAATTCACTTGAAATCTATGCATAATATGTAACTGTATATGAATTTGTAAATAAAATTTCTTACCGCTTTTGCTATCTCTATTAAGATGCAATTTGTTATGGTTACACACAATCTAATTCATTTCTTTTGATATTATTTTATTAACTAATTTTTATTTGTTTCTCTAATAGAGCTTTTTTATTTAAATTGTTCTCTAACGTTATCATAGTTGCAGGATCAATGAAAACGGTTGTATGTGGATCATGTGGCAAATTTTATAAAAATAAAAATTCGTTGAATCATCATAAATTGAATTATTGTGGAAAAGAGCCACGATTCAAGTGTCCAATTAAAAATTGCATTTACAGAACGTACACTAAAAGTAATTTAAAGAATCATTTATTTGCCCATAAAGACTATGATAGAGATTATCTATTAATCGTTTTACATACATTAAAAAATGTAAAATAATTTATCCAGAGTTTATTTAAGTATTTTATTATATTTATATTAATCCAATTATTGTTAGAATATTTTATTATTTTATTATTTATTGACATATAGATATAAAGTTTAATGTATATAAAAAAAAAGTATATATCGTTTTGTTTTTGTAAAAAAAATAATAAATATCTTATTAACTTCTTTATTTCGTCGTGTTTAAACTATGCTTGTAAAATCTGTAAAATTAATTATAATATTTTTCTAATTGTTGAATATTCTAATAAACAATTAAACATTTTAGGTTTGCGAATAAACGACCGATATATTTTAAACAGTATTGGAAGATATGAATGTCTACAATGTTATCATTCATATAAACGTAAAACACATTTACTGCGACATATTAAATATGAATGTGGAGTTGAACCAAAATTTCATTGCGTATTGTGCACGAGAAAGTTTCGACATAAAAATAATCTTAAAGTGCACATAAGTGTTGTGCATAAAAGTTCTATAGCGAATTTATTGTAGACCAAATAATTGTATATAATTAGTATTATGTAAATAAAAAATTTATCATTTTGTTATATACCTATATTTTTTGTATGCAATATGTGTGTTTAAAGTCAATTTGTAATGTCTATGAAAATTAGACTGAATAAATATTTTTTTGTTTTAGTGATGCACATTCGACAATTACCAAGTGGATTGTATGAATGTCCTAAATGTAGTCGTTTCTACAAATTTAAAACATCAGTGTATACACATTTGAAAAATGAATGTGGCATTCAACCGAAATATTATTGTCGAGTTTGTAATTTTGCATGCAAATATAATCATAAATTCCAACGACACCTTACATCCTTATCACATCGAAAGAAGCAAAATTGTTTAAGTAAATCCTATGTTTTTATTAAATAATAATTATTATTATATATGAATTTTGTAAGTATTTTTGCTTAAAAGAATAATAAATTTATGTTATTAAAAGTGTGTTAACAAAATTTGGTTGCTTTATTTTGTTTTAAATTAGTGTTGTGTTTTAATGCATGCATATTTTGGGATTTTTAATTTTTTTTTATTTGTTCACTAATTTATCTTTATTACATTTTTAGTTTATGTAAAATTAGAAGAAAAATGCATCGAAATTGACACAACATTTGCTAAACGCATTTTTTGCAGTGTTTGTCATAAAAATGCAGTTAAGAAAATGGCCAAAAAACGTAATAAGAAAAGTAAAGTTACCAAGGAAAAACGTAATAAGAAAAGTAAAGTTACAAAAAAGAGCAAACCGGAGAAAGGCCCTGATATTGTGGCACCTGTCAAGCCAGGGCAGAAAAAAAGGGGAAGACCACGTAATATATCATAAAATGAAATTATTATATTTTAATTACTTATTTTTTAGGTAAAATTCCAATTTAAGGACATTTAAGAGGACGAAGTAATTTCAAGTAAATCAACTAAATACATTTACCTGTTACTTTTATTGATTTTATTATACAATAAATTAATTTTAAAGAATATAATAGATTATTAACTGAAATTTAGTTTTAAAGCAATAAAAAGTGTGCAATAATATTGCTATGTTTCTTTTACAGAATATGATGGAACGAATAGGGATTATCCACATTATTGTACTAAATGTAATAAATGTTATAATGATAAGAATGGATTGAGAAGACATCTTCGAATTGAATGTGGTAAAATTCCTACATTTAAATGTACGCATTGTGATTATAAGGCGTATTATAAATTTGTGTTAAATCGACATTTTTCAAGAAGGCATAATTAATAATACATATGTAATTGATTGTAAATAAACTTAATTGAATTTTAATATTTTTTTACTTAAAAAGTGAATTTTATTTTCAGCATTTCAGAAATATTTTAGATAAATTTTAATATATTTTATTTTAGGTCTAACAATGAAGTAATAAGGTAATGAAATACACTTTACAGACTATTTTTATTTATTTTTTATAAAAGAAGAAAAAGATTTTATTATTTAAGTAAACAATTGTGTTTTTATTTACAAATAAAAGTGCTTCTGTACATACTCAGCTTTTTATGTTCTGGGTTTTATTGGTTTAATATTTTTTTATTAACATTTCTTTATTTTTATCAATTTTTTTTTATATGAAATATTGTCAAATGTTCAGTAATAAAGAAAAATTAAAAATTTCAGAATTTCTCGAATTGGATCAAATCATAACACCGGAAGCAAATGAAACGCTGCGCAATTTACTACGTAATCCATATTCAAAGAAAGGTTTTAAAGATCATAAAAGTCGTTCAATGAGAAAGTTTACACTAGCTAAAGAGGAAATTATTCGGCCTGGTTACAGTAGCGAATCGCAATATGTGTGTCGTCATTGCGGTAAACGATATAGATGGAAATCAACAATGCGAAGACACGAACAAGTTGAGTGCGGTGGCAAAGAACCGAGCTTTCAATGTTCATTATGCCCTTATAGAGCAAAACAAAAAGGAAATTTAGGTGTTCATATGCGAAAGCATCATACAATTAGTGTCAAAGTGTCATCAGATTGATGACAAATAACATATACCCTTGTGGTATTTGAATATTTTTTTAAATGCTTACATAATAATTATTAAGCTAATTTATAGCTTCAATAACCAAATTTAAAAGTACAACTGTAGTTTTACACACAAAAAAACAAAAGAAAGCAATGATTGGGAGTAATTCAAAGTGCAATTATGTTAAGAATGAAATAATCAAAATTTTCTATATAGTAATAAGAGATAGATATAATGAGCAATAATTATATAATAATACCAAATATATGCAAACGCATGGTGCAATTAAAAAAAAAAGTGCCTTAAACACGTACTAAGAAAAGCAATCTTATTATTCATTTTACACAAAAAATTGCATCAATTAATTGTTTTACATTTTTAGTTTATTTTTCATGTACAACTTGTACTAACTTGTTTTTATGTTTAATCGTTAATTATTCTAATATATTTGAATAATGAACTTTTTAAAAGTTCTTTTTTATTACTTTTTTTGTTGGTACTATATTGGCATTATATTATTATAGAATTTTTATATAAATAAAATGCAACATTTCTAGTTTATAAGAAATACTTATATTAGAGTAAGTAAAATGTTATTTATTTCAGATTGTTATCAATATGGTGCAAATTTAGTTATTTTATATAGAATATTAGTTTTTCAGTATTTACATATTTTTATTTATATTATTAAACATTTATTAATATTTTTATTGTAAATGGGTATAATGGGATTAAACTATGTTGAAAATTAGATCGTCATTGTTATAATTTTAATGTATTACTTTACAGGTACATACTATAAATATCATCTTTTAGGTCAATTTTCAGAACACTGATAGTAAATAAATCATTTAATTACAAACTTTTTTTTTTCTTTTTTCTAAATTAGTGGCACATTTATAACATTATATTATAACATCTTGCTTTCATTTACTTAATTAATTTTTATAAAATCTTGTTTTAATTTTGATTTGTTAAATAAAGACTTTGTTTTAGGTGAAACGATTTACTTCAGAAAACGGCGAAATCAAAAATTTACATGTTTTCTATGTAGAAGGAATTATGGAAGAAAATTTGATTTGAAACGACATATGATTAAACTTCATCATACAAATGCTAAGGATTTTGACAGAATATATGCGGCATATCGACGGCAATGATTGTAAAATTTATTGTAATAAACTTTTAATCTGAAAAGACTAACTTGTAATTATTGATAAAATACTTTGTTAATGAAATGTTGTAATAGGGCTATGGTTATGTTTTATTAATAAATTAAGTTATCTTGTTTTTTTATTGCTAATTTTATGTTTGACAATAATTTGGGAATACTTTAAGGGTGTAGTTAATTTCTTATACTTATTTGTTATGTATATTTTAGAGGTAATGGAGCCACGCACCAGCAATTCTAAGTACAACACAAGGAAAGGCCTTAGAAGACGTTTTACTATACAAAAAACGGAGTATCCTTGTATGTATTGTGAAGCAGTTGTCGTTCGCAGATACAATTTAAAACGACATATGAAAAATGTTCATAACACATCGGACGCAGAATTTCGAAGAATGTATTCTAGCTATAAACAAAGGCGAAGAAAGCATTAATAATAATATTCTGATTGTTACTTTCATTTACAATAAATATAGTTTTCTTTCAAGTTCAAGTATTTTTCTGTTATTTTATATTACACCCTCAAAGGGTAGAAAGATTTTTTTGATTAAATAAATAAATAAAAAATACTTTATATGCGGTTTAAATCTTATTAATAACACATGTTTAATTTTAGGAAAAGGTGATTCTTCAATGCGCTACATATGTAGGAAGTGTTTTCAATGTTATAAAGTAAGAAGGTCTTTATGGAGACACACAAAATATTATTGTGGAAAAAAGCCAAATTTTAAATGTTCTATTTGTACTTATGTAAGCTACCAAAAAGCCAATTATGTAACACATATGTTTGGAAAACATCATGTAATAATATAAATCGGTTATTTTTTGTTAATAAATAAAAATATAGTTTATTTTGAATGTATTTGCCTTTTATGTTATTTTTTTCCTAATTTTATATTTGACAATAATAATCTAAGTATGTACTGTAATGTAATTTGTTATACTTATTTGTTAAAAATATTTTAGAAACTATGGAACAACGCATTTCGAAGCGCTTTAAAAAGAAATATTTTCGAGATATGAAATTTACTTGTAAGATTTGTGAAGCAGTTTTAATTCGAAAAGACAGTTTAAAGCGACATATGAAACATGTGCATAAAATTATTGAAGCAAAAATTTGAAGAATGTTTTCGAGCTACATATAAACACGAGGGAAATAAAAATAATATTCTCATTATTGTTTTATGTTTAAATAAATGTAGTTAACTTTCAAGTTCTAATAATATGTATTTTTTACATTCAATGCTGTTTAATTCTTATTAATAACAAACGTTTAATTTTAGGAAAAGATGATTCTCCAGGGCCCTATAAATGTACGAAGTGTTTGAAATGTTATAAAGGAAGAATTTCTTTATGGAGGCACACAAAATATTATTGTGGAAAAAAGCCAAATTTTAAATGTTCTATTTGTAGTTATGCAAGTTACCAAAAAGGTCATTATGTATCACATATGAGTAGAAAACACCATGTAATTATTATATCATGATTAAATATCTTGTAATTTATTGTATATAGAAAAAAAATTTAATTTTTAGTAATTTATAAAAGGCAAGTAGCTCTAATTTGTTAGAAAGTTTTGAGAGAAGAATTAATTTTGTTTCTGAATACCAAGTTTTGTTAAAAATAAAGTATTTTGAGTAGAAATTGTAAATAGATAATTTTTTATCTTTGTCTAATTGTTTAGTGTTTTCTTAATTGAAATATTTGCAAATCATAATACAATTTTATTTTATTATAGGTTTTTATTGCTATAAGTGCGGAAAAACTTATAAGCATAAACGTTCATTACGAAGACATTTAACCTACGAATGCATAAAATCATCAAAATTTATATGTATTGAGTGTGGGGCTCCGTTTAAAAGAAAATATACGCTAAAGAGTCATTTAAGGACCCACCATGGAAAATTCTGTTAATATATGTAAACAAATCTGTTTGATAAATGTAAGAAAAATATTAAAAAAATAATTCATAAAATAAATTTGTTGGATAATTTTTAGATGTGTTTTTGTCGCAGTGATTTACGTGTTTTTATTGTATTTTCCAAGAAGTGATACGTGAGTTTAAATTTTTGAAATGCAAGTGTACAATTCTTATAGCAATAACTTTTTAACAATAATTTCTATAAATTTAACAAATCTGAAATAAGCATGTCTTATTATTTAATTAATTAGTAGAATATATAAATTATTGTTAATTTGTAATCAACTTTTTGTATGCATTACTATTTTAATTGTAGGTAGACGCAGGATTACATCGGATGCAGATAGTTTCGGTGGAGATGCCTACGATCATGGTAATCACATTAACATAGTGTTTAGTATGAGATGAAATTAACAAACATTTTTAGTTCGTAGATTTGTTTGTACAAATTGCTTCCATTCCTATAAAAATGTGAAACAATTATCAAATCATCAAAAATACCATTGCGGCTCGTACAACTGTGAATTATGTCCTTACCAGAGCAAAAGCAAATATTTAATGAAACGTCATTACTCAACAAAACATCCAGGAATTCAGTACATTTACAGAAAACATACAATATAATATAAAGTTACATGATTTAATTATGAAATGATAATTTTAATAAATATTTTATTGTAATATTATTTCCCGCAAGCCTTTTTGTTCCCTAAAAAATTGTTGTTATTTAATTGTACTTCTTTCATGTTATACATAAAACTATTTTTATTGTAGATTTACGAACTTGCCCAACCTGCTACAAAACGTATAAAAATGAAAACACATTACACGTGCATCAAAAATATGATTGTGGAAAACAAAAAAATTACAGATGCAAATTATGTAATTATCAAAGTAAACGAAAATATAATTTGAAACAGCATTTTTTGAAGAGGCATCAAAAACAGAAAAATATATTTTATTGTTGAATAGTGCAAATTATTTATTTTAAATAAATTATTTCATTAAAAAGACAATATATTTGATTGTTCTGCCTAATTTATACATGCATTGTGTTATTTAATAAAACTTGTTTTAGGACAAATGAAATTGGACCGTACAAGAAGAATAACTTTTAATATTAAATAATATTTCATAATTCGTTAATAAAAATTCACTCCAATTGTTTATACAGACTTTAACTTTAGTTCAATTCAAATAAGCAATTGAGTGAAACTGAATTAATTATTAGTACAAAAAAGAATTATTGAATATGAAAAAAGTTTACCAATAAAACTAAGCAAATAAAACAATCAATAATTGTAAAAAATATATTTGTTGTTTCTAAACTGAAGCAATTAATAGTTTGATTTTATATTGTTTCCATATAATTTATACATTATTTCTACTTAATAAAATTACTAACTATTTTATTTTTGGTAATAATGGATAATAAAACATGTATTGCTTTTAGGTCTTGTGGAAATTGGACAATGCAGAAGATGTAATATGAGACACATTTTAAACAATGGAATGTGCAATGATTGTAATTCTAACAAGCGTAGGTTTGTGTGCAACTTTTGCCCTTACGCTGCATATCGAAAGTATCACATAAAACGTCATATGAAGAAAGTACATATCGAAAAATGACTAAAATTTTATGATTGTTATAATAATAAAGTGTCTAAACGAAATCGTTCGTTATTATTAAATAATATTTGAACAAATAATATATATTTTATTATAATCACATTTTTTTTAGGTTATCACATAGAAATAGTTGTAAGCAATGTAAAATTTTTATCTTCACTGAAGAATTCTTAAATAGGTTTTGTATAAAATGCAAAATTTAAGAAGACATTAAATTTATAAATATATAAAATTTAAATATAATAAAAAATTTATTATTATCATCAGCAGATATTTGATTAAAAATTAGTTTTATTTCACATTTTAATTTTTAATTTTTTTTACTTATTAAATGTTTTTTCAGGCTCTGGAGTGTTATTTGATGGTGAATTATTTATATGTGGACATTGTGGGAAAAGATATAAAACAAAAGGCACATTAGTTCGTCACCAAAGATTTGAATGTAACAAAGAGAAACAATTTAAATGTAATTTATGTTGCACTCGATTTACTAGAAATAGTACATTACTTGCACATATGTATCGAATACACGGACAAGCATAATCTCAATCAAACAATCTAATATTGTATTTTATTTTAGGACAATAAATATTTATTACTGTTTAATTGCTAGTTTAATGCGACTAATTTGTAGTTATTGTATTAACCTTTTATTAATCTTTTTTTGTTGACCTTTCATTTTATTTCAGATTATTTTCATCGATGTCCAAGTTGTGGAAAAATGTATAAACATAGAAGCTCATTATCAAGGCATATAATGTATGAGTGTGGCGTAAAGCCAAAATTCAAATGCCCTATATGTAAAAAACGGTTCTCGCAAAAACCTACACTAAAAACACATCTAACAAGAGTCCATATTTGAATGGATGTATAAAAGTTATTTTTTGTTGACTAAATTTTATAAATAAATAAAATATTTTTCTTATTCAGTCATTTATTTTAGTTATTTTCAATATTCTATAAGTAGCATTTAGTAAGAAATTGTTTTATAATTATTTTATTACTAATTAGATTATTTTTAGGATGTTACAACTGCATCATTTGTGGAAAATCATATAAACATATAAGGAGTTTGCAAAGACATGTTAAAGAGGAGTGTGAAAAACCGCCAAAGAAATGTCCTTTTTGTTCATATTCAAGCTGCAGAAAGGATAATTTAAGATTGCACTTAGCGACGAGAAAACATAAAGATATTGCTTTTGACATAAATGCTGTTTTACAATCTTTGTTTAAATAATTAATGATTTTTTAAAATAATTTTATGTTTCTTGAATGTTGTCTAACCTTTCGGGTTTCTTTAATATAATTTTTTATCGATATTATTTAATTACTTTTATTTTTTCTTTTTTTATTTATAGAATTAATGATGAAATTAAGGGAAACTTTCGAATGTAATTTGTGTGACAAATCGTTTGATTATTGGAATGAAATTGTTGATCATAGAAAATTTTATCATAATACATCAGGTATTTTAATATAAAAAATGAAATAAAATTTGTTAAATATGTAAATTTTTATAGAAACTGTTTACGATACAACTGTTCCATTACGTATTACATGTGAGTTTTGCTTAAGGACATTTAAAAATGCAAGGAGCTTACGAAAGCATCAAGCTTATCATTGCATTAAAAAACCTAAAGAACCTGCTTCCAAACGTGAGACTTGAAAATTAGATTTTTTTTATTATTTCCTATCATTTGTTTATTTTAGTTGGAAAAGACACCCAAGCACGATTTTATTGTTCTTATTGCAATGGCAGTTACTTGAAGGAACAAAGATTGAAATATCATCTTGCTAAAGAATGCAAACTTGTGCATCAATATTTTAACAATTATTAAAACTTGTACTTATTTTGTTAATTTTAAGGAAGTTACGATTTTATTTCAAATAAAACTTTTAATCATTATGTTCGAATTGTTTGTTTAATTATAACTATGTTTTGTATTATGTATTATTATTAAATCATTTTCGTTGTACTAATTATTTTATTAATAAATTTATTACAGATTTTCAATTACCATCGCTTATAGAACTGGATGGTTATACTTTCCATGTAGGGCATGTAAAGGGAAACAAAGATGAAAGGTATTATCAAATATTTTAATTGGAAATATTGCAATTGCTCGATTCTAGGTACCTTTTATGTGCTGAACGAAGATTATTAAATTGCCCAGCATATGGCAGATTGGAACTTGAAAATGATTCAATACAATGTAATATGAAAAATTTAAATCATAATCATCCTATATCTGGACAGACAGTTGTTGAAGTTGTAGACACTTCTAGCGAGAAGCCTACAAAAACTGTGCGTCCTGCAAATACAATTTATCATAAAGGTTATGGTTATATTACTAATTACTGCACTAATAATATTAGGTAAACATTATATAAGCTGTGTAATTGAGATGACAAACAATTTATTTTTTTTGATAGATATTTAAGATGTAGGGAATATAGAAAATATTCTTGTCATGCTACAGCACGCATTAATGTTGATGCACCTCCCGAATCCATTATGGTTGTTAAAGATCGCCATAATCATCCCCCCATAAATATACCATCCGATGAAATAATAAAGTTTAAGAAAGAATTGAAGAAATTAGTCGAAGAGACAGGTGTTTGTGGAAAGGAAACGTATCAAAAAATTGCTCGATTGTAAACTATTCAACGTTAATTGGAAATAAAAAATAAATAAGTATGTTTTAGGCATCCAATGGCAGCTAGATATGTTAAATATGAAACGATTAAATTTTCCATGAGTAGATGGAAAAAAGCGGTAAAAGTTATTGAAAAATCCAGTAGTGATCAGTAATTTTCTCTTTTGAATCCACAGGCCGGCCACACACTATCAGGTAACCTGACTGGCACGCCTGAACAGTTTTGTATATCTGTCAAGTTTGACAGTTTATTATTTATTATTTTATTATAAATTTCAATGAAATCACCAATAACTTCATTATTTCTTTGCGGCATTTTTCAAT
>JAODFZ020018065.1:0-12559 GCA_027574845.2 Deinopsis erosa
ATGTCCCACTATAATGGTAAACCGTTAATGTAAGATGTCTTGCCATACATTCGAAATATTTGTCACTTCCAAATCGAACACGATTTTTAATACATTCTGGTATTGGTTTGTTATAGAATTTTGCTCCAATTTTCTTCATAGCTGGTTGATTAGTTATATTCAGCGTCAGTCGGACACCTCTCACCAAAGTATCTAAATCGCTTTGATCCGCAAAATAATTCGGTATTATTATTGGATGTGTGTTAGGAATTTTATTTTTTAATAAAATTCTTCCTTTACTTTTTGGCCGCATCGCCATTGGGAATATCATGAAGCTGTGCTTATTTTCAATTGGCCGATAAAGTGTATTGTATAAGGAATCTTTTAGATTAAATGCCGTTCGTAATGATGTATCTGATGCTATTGATCCAGCGATATAGAGAAGTTCCACATCTGGATAGCCATCTCTGGAAGTAGGATTCGATGTGTCATAGAATGTTAGGGCTTCACATCCTCCTGGTACGGTATCGACACCTTTATGAGAAAGCCAGTAATCGGCACAATTACGCCAATCTAATACCTTGTCTCTAGTAATGCCCAAATCTTGATTTATTGTAAATGTCATACCACCAACAGCAACATGATCCATTAAATTATACCCAACATAGGAATCTCGTAAAACAGGAATATTAAATAATTTTAAATGCTTCTCTGGTCCTACTCCCGATAGCATTAATATTTGTGGTGAACTTATAGCACCAGCTGACAAAATGACTTCCTTATTAACATAAACTGTTTGAGTTCTTCTATCAGCAATGAATTTAACACCATAAGCTTTCTTTGTCTTTGGATTAATAAGGATTTTGGTAACCATGGCATTTTTCTTTAAATGAAAATTTGATCGTTTCTTAATTGGATATAAATAGGCTAAATTAGAGCTGTGTCGTCTACCATTTTTGGTACTCGCTTGCACATAGGAGGTGCCCGTTTGTGTTTTACCGTTGTAATCAACATATTTTATGCCAAATTCTTTATTAGCTTTAATTACTGCATTAGCTAAAGGTGTTCGATGTGGAGGATATTCAACATTTAAGTAACCTGTTCGATTATGATAGCTATCGTAACGATATTCGGGAATTTTAAAATTTTCAATTTTCTTGAAATATGGTAGTACTTCCTTGAAACTCCAACCTGTATTACCCAATGCACTCCAATTATCATAATCCCTTTTGTTACCACGTGAATATATCATAAAATTCAGCACACTTGAACCACCAAGGACTTTACCTCGTGGAAAGAAACATTGATTGTTATTCATTCCCAAACAGTATTTCGTACTATAAAAGGTTTTATAATTCCAATCAGCTTCTGATAATTGTAATTGATTAGCGAAAATTGGCACATCCTGTAGAATAGTTTCAGATCCACCTTTATTACATAAAGAAATAAACAATAGAAACGCATTAAATTTATAAAAGATAAATAACTTACCAGCTTCTAATAGTAGAACTTTCCATTTTCGATTTTCGGTTAATCGATTTGCGAGCACACATCCTGCGCTGCCAGCCCCAATTATTACAAAATCATAATTACTATCAACGTTCCGTCGATTCAAGGGCTCATTTGCCACCTGTTCTTTACTTTCTTTAAGATATTTTAAAAATGCGCCAATATAATTTGTTTGAAATGATAAGTTGCACATTGCAAGCAGAAAAAAGAAGCAAATTTGCACTCTCATTTTGTCTTAATGAATAGCTTGGGCACTTTTTCACATATTTTATATACCATATATATCTGTTATCGTGTAAGAAGTTAACCTTTTGATAAGACAATGAATGAATCATTTGCAAAAATGATACATCATTCACATAAAATTGTTTATCTTCTTTGCCACAGTTGAAAGTATCTGTGATTCACTGCCATTTAAAATTGAATGTTAATATAAAATTGTTTGTATTTCTATTTATAGTTCTAAGAAGGAGTACGCTTTGCATATTATACTTTATCATAGTAAAAGTTCTCTGTTGCATACACAAAGCTCTGTTATAATTATTATCGTAAAGAATATTTTATCTTGGAAAATTTAATAAAATAGTCGTTTAAGTAGCGCGCAGATGTTCTAAACCTACCCCAACATAATCGATTCAGGTGAAGACGAAGAAGTGGAGGACATGCATTTTTTACTAAACGTAGACCTAGATAGAGAAAGGAAATGCAGTAAAATTTATATAGGATACCTTTAACTGAAAGTTAGCTTACTTTTAAGTATACGAACTTTGATTATATCTGAGAGGTGCACTTACGTTGTTCATTTATAAC
The DNA here is from genome assembly GCA_027574845.2 of Deinopsis erosa. NCBI lineage: Eukaryota > Metazoa > Arthropoda > Insecta > Coleoptera > Staphylinidae > Deinopsis > Deinopsis erosa. Next base: position 2,299 of record JAODFZ020018065.1, read on the forward strand.
GTATTCTCTTAACAGAGAGGTACCTTTGAGTGAGTTCATTTTTATGTGGCTCACGTAGCAGTTATCTTTTTAAAAGTACAACAGAAAGAATTGTTCTAGCTCTCATATATGAACGTCATTTTGTCAAGTTGCATTTTTATGCATTCATATTAGATAATTGTTATGTTTTCTGTGTGTGTGTGTGTTTGTGCTGTTTTATGATGGCACTTTTTGAAATGGATTGGTGGGGATCAGGATCATGCGAAAGGTCAAGATCATATATAACAGTTGGTTTCTACCGAACTTAAATCTTCAAAGAATTATGTTCTCGAAACTGTCACGTTAGATTATTTTTTTCTACTTGAACAACAGCATCAGCAGCGTCGAATTTTCTTTCAACAACATTGTTAGCAGTCTCAATTGTCGTCATATGAGATTTTTTTTCGTATTAAGTATCTCGACTACCTTCTCCAAAATTCCATGCACGAACTTTATCAGGATTTTTTCTGTAGATGAAGCCTTTTAAAGATACTCTATTAAAACTAAAAAAATTATTTTAAAAGCACGTAAACCATATATTTGCCTTTATTTTTTATAAAGAATTGCGCATAGCAAAAGCAAAATATTTTTACGTTTCGTAACACTCATATGTAGTAAAGTTTTAACGAAGTCATTTATCATACATAGATCTTAAAAACAAACAACTAACCATAATGGTTTAAAAATGAAACAACAACAATTTATTAAGAAATATAATATCGAAAAATATAAACAAGAAAAGTTTATCTTTCTTTTCTTTGGTCCGCCTGTATGTTAAAAAAGTACATCTTTTATATTTTCGTGTTTAGATAATGCTATAAAATATACATATTTCAAAAATAACTAAAGAAAAAAGCATCAATCTATTATCATGCACATGAAGAAGTGTATTGTACTGGTACTTGAATAGATATTTCTCCCTTTTTTTCTCACTCACATTTAACCTACTTAGAAAGCAAAAAGGATTCGTTGTAGTGAAAAAAATTGATGCTGATATGGTTACTTATATAAAATATGGCACATCTTCCTATACTTTCGCTTCACTTCATTCATAATGAAATTATTTGTTTATCATTTAATTACATATTAGGGAATGTGGGAAAATTGAAAAATCGTTAATACATTTAATAGGATTCCCTTCCATAAGAGATATAAATTATAATTTATAACCTTAAAAACAATTTTCTGCTTTCTTTAAATTTGATTTAAGACTTTTCGATAATATAATTTTTTCTTTCTGTGCGTTCCATTCTATAAAATTGGAAAATTTAATTGAAGTTATTATTTATGGGTGCGACATCATTTTGTTTCATCTTTTTGCGATTTCTATCTAGATAAATAAACCTCAAGTTGTAAATTATCACCCAATTGAGTTATTAAATTGGGGTCATGTGTAACACATAAAATATAGTGAAAAATTTTATATATCTAAGCGTAAGATATTGCTGATGCATCCAACTGCATTCAAGTAACTTGGCAATGCATACATGGATCTGATAGATCTTGTCTAATACACTTTATATCACATATAGGTTTCAACTGTAAATGTTGATAAAGCGCATACATATTCCACAAATTCAATAAGAGACGCTTTATTTTGTTGGGGAAAAATATATAAAATTATGATAAGCTTTATAAATTATGCAACAACATATTGCAATATTATGCAGTTTCTTAACTTTTCCAAATTACTTCAACACTTTAGCTGATAAAGTACAAACATTTTATGTTATTTTATCGTATAATATAGTCATTAATTAATAGTTTCTAGAGTTAACGTTTAAATGTGGAATAAATTAGAATTACATAATCACTAGTTCGTGATAATTACTACAACTTTGATGATAAACTGAGATTTTTATCATTACGCTTATGTTCAAGTGACACAAAACTATCCATATTATAAATTACATTAAAATAATTTAAATTTTTTATGAAAATTGATTTATTTTAATAGTTTCATTAGCAGTAAAATAAACTTTTGTTGAATATTCCATGTTTTTGGTTATTTTAATTATATTGTAGTATGGTGCATAAAATATACATTGTTTCATGTTTCATTTTTTACTTGTTCCTTCAGCAACGTAAAGTAATAATAACAACGTTTAAATTATTACATGACAATACCAAAGGCAACTTTTAATTAACTGAATATGAGCTGAGCTGAGGGTTTTAAATGCAGAAAATGTGCTGATGTTGGTGCAAAGCGTAAATGATAAAGTACAATCTTTATCAAGCAATTGTATGTAATCAGAATGAAGGGAAAAAAAGCGAACGAAATGAATAACAAATCATTGCTATAAGGCGAACAAAGTCTTGAAACGGAGTGAAAAGAAAAGCGGAACAAAATATATCCAAGGTTCAGGTGTGAAATAGAAAAGAGAATTGAATACTAAAACGATAAATAAAAATAAGGAACAGTACCAGAGAATCAATAAAATGAAATTCAAAAATAAATTGAGATTGAAATGCGCTCCTTGCTTGTCTTCACCTGTAACACAATAAAACACATTCACTGAAGGAATTCCCTTTGCATATCAAATACGTGACCAAATATCGAACACTTAAACGTATTTATTCGAGTAAACATAATCATTATATTGTATAAAACAACATAATATTGTACATAAAGCCCTGTTTCAAACAATTTATTAATATCAGTAGAAAATCTTGTTAAGAGATTTGTTAAACAAACACAAGTCTGCGATTTAGTTTGTGGGTATTAAATGCTTGAAGGAAAGTTTAATTATTAAGGTAATTACAGTTCTCAATACAATGCAAGATTAAATTAGTTCACTGAATTTAAATGAAAATATTCAAATAAGAAATCAAACTATCAAGGAATCAAGAACGTTTAGATAGCAAAGTTTGTTTGTTGGGTGTTAGTCACGTAACATATTGAACATGTTAATGAATGCACACATTGATTACATTGACATTAACGATAAATTAGAAATGTTTGCCGAGTTATTTTATATTATAATACACTATTCTAGTCTAGCAAAACAATTATGAAATGTTGGTTTAAAGAATGCAGTTAATGAATATGTGTGTGTGTGTGTGTGATTTCCAACACAAGCAAAATTAATTTTTATTAAACACGTAATCTATATTCATTGGGAATAGAACAATATAACTCGTTGCTTTCCTGTTTATTCAAAATTCTATATATTGACCACAAAAATATGAAATTATTATATGAACAAAGAATGTTTTATTTTCAAAACAGTTAACAATAAACGAACAATTGTTTAAATTGTGTTATTTTATTTGAATAATTACTTAATTAGATGTATTATTTATTATTATATTGTAGAAAAATAAACACGCAATATTATCTTATAAAATTTTGCATATTATATAAAGTATAGTTAAAAAGGCATTTTAAAAGCTTTTATAAAAAATCGTCTATAAAAAAGTTCTTGAATTTACGCTTCAGGTATTTATCTTCACAAAAGTAGAAAACTTTTTATAGCCACTTTTTGATACAATAAAACATAAAAAATATATTTATTTGCTACATTCTAATTCAATTTGAAATTGAGTTGATTTAAAGCACTCTTTTGCATCAATGGTTTCATGCATACATCAATCAACTAAATGATTTTTAATATAAACGGATTTAAAACAGCTTGGTAATTGCTTGTAAAAATTTATAACAATTAAACGAATTATATATATATTTGATTCATTGATTGAGCATTTTGCTGAATTGGCTTTGAAAAAAGTAATATTATTTTTGCATGTATAAACCAAATTTTTATACACCTTTGTTTCTAATTGGTTAACTACATTGCATTGTAATTTCACTTTTGGCAAACATTAATATGTCGAATAATTAATAGTAAGCTATAGTAAATTTTGTCTAGTGCACTTAATATCAATTCCAATGAATATTTTATAACTTATATGATAGTTGAGTTCATGAACTTTTGACATAAGTACTTTTAATTACACATATAGTCACACAAATAATTTATATCATATAAAATATGTTAAATAGTATAATAAGTACGTAAATTCCTCCATTTCTACGTCGCATTATTAAAATATAATTTTTTTCTTAGAAACGCTTTTAAATCGCACTAATTTTTATTCCATTGTCAAATACGGAAATGTCTTGATATAATACATTAATTATACGTATAGTGGCTGCAATTATATGAAATAGTTTATTATGATTTGTGTGTGTCGTGTAGAAAGGGAATAAAAAGTGTTCTACCAGTAGTTGAGTAAATTTTTTAAAACGTAAAGAGCAAAGAGACGTTATGACAAGTTAAAAGTTATGTTCGTTTAGTGCTAAAGCTAAAGAATGCATTCATCTAGTGCACATTTACATTATGAACAACTCTGGTAAAAGTTCTTAAAGGGAAAGAAGAAAAGACAAACTAAATCACATTGTAAAATATTCACCCTTTGCTCGTAGACGACGTTCTACTTGAAACCCCTCCTCTACCCTAAAAAATGTTTAAAACTGGATGATTAATGTGTATCCTTTTAATTGTTTTAGCACTAGAAACAATAAAACAAATAACCTACCTATCTACATTCATTTTCCATATAAACAACTAAAACTTTTCCCCTTAATACTTACAAAAAGCAAAAATTCTATTTTATTATACATTTCAAAAGTTCTCATATTTTTAGCGATAAATTTTATTCAAATAATCAAATTAAATACATATTCAATTTAATATACGATTTTTATTAAATATTTGCTTTTATATCAGAAACATTTTAATAAATACTTATTTTCTTTTGTACAATATAAAATCAAAGCATAAAATCTAATTTTCTGCATACATTTGAAACGATTGATCTTTTATACTTTTGCAAAACTTCAATAAATCTATTGATTTTTGCTTCAGAATCAAATTAAATTATATCCAACATTATAATTGTTATTTTCAATATTGTAAATCATTTTTATATTAGATTAACATATGCAAAAATATATAATTAAAATGCAACTGTTCAGTTTAATTACACAATGTTATACAGTTGATGTATTAAAAACACAAATAGCGAAAAATTTAATACTGCGGATAGGTGATGACAGTACATTTTATATCACAGTTGTAATGCAATAGCGAAAACAATTACAAAAAATGTATTATTTTGTGCTTGGTATGCATACAACAAATAAAATACAAAGTAAATGATAATAAACATAAACATGAAAATAAACAACTTTAGACTACAATTGTAAATAGACTTTGAATTACAGAAATGTAGTAAAATGTTGTTACGTTAGTTTTATGTTTTCCAACTGTTGAAAATAGTTATTGTATTAAACCTTTTCTTTCTTTTCTATTGGAATTGATTCAAAGATCTAACAAAAGTTTATTTAAATCTTTTATGATTATTATTACAATAAACAAACACAAATTTGCTCGTCGGAAATCAAGAAGATTCAAAGAAATTGATTTTTTTGGGTAAAATGCCTCCGCTCTGTGGAAATGCTTTTAGGTCTAGCACTAAAACCGAAAACTTTCCACCCTCCAAATCGTACCACACAAATACCTTCACAAATTCAATAATTTATTCAATTTAATTAATATTCAGAAAATTTTGTATTTACATAATCGTACATAATAATATGAATTCAATAACTAATAATAAAAATGGTTCTTCAATAGAATTTCCTGGACAGACTAGAGAACGTTTAGTTAGAAATCGAAACATAATACTATCAAAGAGAATATGCTGAAGCATGTTATATCTTCCATAAACTTTAAATCCGTTCTTGCATTAGTCCTCGAAATCCCTATCAACTTCTAAGACCTTCTTATGTGTAATATGCTCGTGTAAGAATCGTTTATAAACTCCCAACACATCACATTTATTATTAAAAATATTATTAAAGTTTTACATCAATATTATTAAATGTAATTAGATAGAAAAATGTTTTTCTTTTACAATAGTATGTTGGAAATTATGCAAAGTAAATGAAAGAAATTTCAATTAATATTTCCGTCTACTTAGTTTAGTTTGTTTAATTTAAATTACAGAGAAAAAGTAAAGAAATATTTAAATCCGTAACTTTGCTTAAAGAAAAAGTAGTTTATGCAAGCAATTTCTGTTTTATTTATTTCTTATTTCTTTTTCTCTAGAAAACTTTCATATTGCAAAAGTAAAATGTATCTCATTATAAAAAAATCTGCGCGTTTCTTTAATTACTTATACGTGATCATTTTTTAAAATAAATTAAGCATACTTTTGTCTTTTTTCGTCTTAATTTTCGACGATATAGTAAATAAAGGAAGTTGCATTAGCATACCTATGTGAATGTATGTTGAAATTCCGGAAGTTGCACATTCAGATTCTTCGCATTGTGGGTCTTAAAGTGAATAGTGGTTGTTGAATGAAATAGGAAGGATCTTTCTCCTAACAATAACCAAATGGTTTATTTTGCAATGCCATATTTGGAATAACAGAGAATTCAAGACGCATTCAAAGTAAAACCACAATTTAATCATTGTTGGCTTGACTTTTGACCATTAACCACTCCAACTCATTCAATCTTTTACATATAAAAGGATATACAATTAATGTACCCACTTTCATCGTAAAATTTATCAAACTTTCTAAAGCAAAAACAAATTTTCTACACAAAAAAATGATTGATCTTTAACTTTTAAATTTCTTCTTAACATGATATAACTTAAAACTTTTTCAATATTCACTTCACAAAAGAATAAAAAAAAAATTATACAAACATGTTAAATGTGTAACGTATAAATTTTAAAATAAATTGGTTATTCATATTTGGTTATGCGGAAGTAAATCAGGATTTTGTTTATTATGTATTATAGTTGCTGGTGGCTAGGCGAAAAGTTATGTGGAAAGTTGCAAGATAATGGAATCATTATCATAGCCCAGCTACATTTAATGAGATAATTACAAACGTAATAAAAGCATTTCAACTGACCCAATTTTATGACTGTTGGACATCCAGCCAACAAAAAATATATTCTTTTATTATAGTACCATAATCGAATAAGTCAGAAAATCACTCTCCCTCTAAGCAGCAGCAATAAAAATAAGAACGAAAAAATGGAAAATTATTATAAAAGTTTGGTGAAGATATTAAGTTTGTTCGTAAAGTATACTTTATGTGGGAGTTTAAGAATGTAAAAGTTAATAATAAGAAATTAGTAAAGTGCGTTAAAAATCAGTACAAAACAGCAATGAGCTATTAATACGAAAAGGTCATAACTCAGATATCATTTCATTTAATACATTTTAATAAATTTATGACACGGTTCTGAAGATTAAACCGCTATTATACGGCTCATGCTTCACTCCTTTCTCGTTCCCAGCAATTCCTGCCTTCTTAAAACGAGCTACTCGGCCATTCGAGATGCAAATTAGCAGCGCGCCGTTAAATTTTGTTACTAAAACCGGAGCTTTTGCACGTGATAGCAAGATCCTTGCACGTCTCACTTCATAAGAGTTTGCTATTACTAACCTCTCTTACTAGAATTTCTCAAATTATTTTAATTATTTTCACTCGCTCCTTCTTTAATTTTAACACATTTACTAAAACTGGTTTAGCGCCTCATATTATCCTCTAATTTTTAATCCTAGTAGATTTATGCGACAATCTTACTTCACCGTCTACTTTTAACTAATTTTTAAGATCTTCTCTAATTAGTAAGTTGATTATGTTTAAAGAGACGTTTATGATCTTCTTCTTATCGTAATTTTCAACTACATTAGAAAAGGTTGTTGGCTTTTTCTAGTTTCATTAACTGACTTCATGTATGAGTATATCTCTTCTTTTTTTTCTGTTTATAAAGTTCTAAGCGAGAGAAAACTCTGTTGTTTATTAGTAACTTTATAGACACTGTGACAACTTGCAATATACCAACTGGTTTTATAATATCTCTAGAGAACTAGTTAGCTTTAACATTTATAATTTTTTTCTCCTGTTTGTAGTGAACGCAACAGTTATCCCTTGAGACAAGCAACCTTTTTTTGTTCTAAGAAAATAGAGATTAATATAATTTCAAAGTTTTTTTTTTATTAAATGTGTTTTAATAATTTTAAGTAAAAGATTTTTTATTTAACAAAAACTTATGAGGCAATATAACTTTGCATTAGTGAGTTAAGAGGATAATGCATAGAAAACTTTACATATGTAAATAAACTATATTTAGCGAATATTCAAATTTATTTTATATATATGAATGCATGCAGCTATTAAGTAAAAGCATTTTGTATAACATGAGCACTCAATTGTATAAGATAACATAAGATATATAATAATATTGTAAATGAACAAATTTCATATTCAACTTAGTGCACACATCGCACCTGATGAAAATATTGTATTTCAAAGAGATTGCTAGATACGAACAGAAGAAAATACAACAACAAACAAAACTTTTGACTTATTCAATGATATTTCACATTTTCAAAGTTAGAAAATTTCATAAAAACATATAAATGTCACTGGATGTAATAAAATAATTGATAGAATGACATTTCATTTGATTTCTTTCTATTAGTGAGCTTATATAAGCTTAACGCAACATAAGCGCCTAGAATTTTTATTCTTTTCCTAATCAAACTAACATTTTTCATGAACGAAACTTCATTTTCTCTATCTTTATACGCGTATGTAGTTGGGAAAGTGGAACATTATAATTTGCTACTCTAACACAATTCACACTACATACAAAAAACATAAAACGTACATCTAAAACGTAATCTTATTGTGATAATGTTACTTTATCACTTTTAATGTACGTGCAACGCTTTTTTTAAATTAATATACATAGAGTCACGTAGTAATTACATTTTTTCATGGTAGTTATTTTCTTATAAAAAATGCAATTAGGTTGCTGTTAATAAAAAAAAGTATTTCATATACCTACGCACAAATTCATGTTTGATTAATATATTGTATGCGAATACTCGTACTATTTGATTAAATATAAAGTCATCATCAATAATATAAATTGTATTACTTATTTAATTCATTAATATTTGTCTAGTTTATTTTATTAACAATTTTATATGTTAATTAAATCTGCCATTTGTATTAATTTAAGCATGAAGCTCTTCTATAGCATTTAAGTGCATATTTTAGTAATGCAAGTGAACACCTGCACAAATTCTATTAAATCATTATTCACCGAGATAATCCTTCATATTCTAGCGTTGATTTTGCTTTATTAATTCCCTTTATTTACAACTGCAGCTGAATGTAATTATTTTCTATTATTTATTTAGTCATTCTAAATTGACGAAAATAATTATTTTAACATTAAACAAATTGCTTATAAATATTCAATCATCTTCTATTAAAGTATTTTTCGAACAAATTATGTGAATCAAAACTCTTATTAAATATTATTTAAAGAACTTTTTCCAATTACTATAATGCCAGGTGCATCAAATTATCCTCATTAGTTAAAATAAAAGTTAAATGCAGTCAAACCGTTTAATGGGTCCACGTCGGGACTAGTGCATTTTGCTAATCGATTGTTTAAATAAGTTTAAATAAAAAAGAGTGTTTTTCTTACACGTTAATATCGTTACACATATTGCATACCTATTTATTATAAATAAGAACATTATACCTACAACAATTATTTTAAAGCCTTTTTGATGTTCAATTAACAGAAATCATTATGCAGGCGTTGAGCGCAGTCTATCATAAACTTATTGAGAAAGATAAACTTTAGAATAAAATCATACAATTCATTAAACAAAACAAATAAAGCTAATTCAATTGGTAATTATTAATGGTGGAAATTCTTTTACAACTTATTAACTTTTTATTTATATATAATTAATATTAAACATGAAACATTAGTAGTAAGTAATAATATTAATTTAGTGTTTTCACTTATCTAGAATATTAATTATTTAGAAAATTAAATGAGGGCCTAAGTTATTATTAGAATGAGACGCAATTTTGACAATATTAATTTATTGGCCACATTATTACACAGTTATTTATGTTTAGTGCACAATATTTCGCTTATTATATAAAAATGTATTAATTAAATTTTGAGGGTAAAAGCTAACTTGATGGTAAAGAACCAATTAAATTCTTATTTTTGTGAGTGCATAAATAAAATACTACCTCCGGTCCACAATAGTTGTCAAATTTGATGCATAAATTTTGTTCCATAATACTTGTCACATTTGATCAAATTTTTGTAGCTATAGCTTTAACTGTGTCAGACCGATGCACATATTTAAGGGGGAGGGTAATGGGGGTGGTTAC
>JAODFZ020018081.1:0-22180 GCA_027574845.2 Deinopsis erosa
AAAAATTAGAACTAATCTTAATCACATGGTAAATTGACTCATTATTTATCTATTACGCGTTCCGAATGATACTTATATCATAATTGTTTTATCAAATAGAAAAACCATTATTCAATTATTTAATCATTGTGCAAATGCGTATTTTTTGACAATAAAAACAGACAAAACAATTGTGGTTTTGTATTTTTGAAAGTAATATTTTTTTGTCAATGAATCACTTTCCAATAATGTAATAATTACAAATAGCAAATGAAAAATGTCTTTTTGATTATGTTAAAAACAACCGTGAAATTTGCAACATCATATCATTAATACAACCATTTGAATGTTCTTGAAGACAGAATGTAATAAATAATGAATTGTTGACCTTTATATATTGAAAATTGTTTGTTATTTATAACAGACTATGCAATATAGTGATAAATCACATCATTGTAAATGCATTTTATATATTGTAATAATAATTATGATTTCATCGGTTATTAACCTTCGCTTTTATCTGAAACAATATTTTTCATTAAGTTTAATTATTCTATAAGTATTATTTAATTCAGACAATAGAAATATTAGTTAATTATATCTTTTATGAACATTATGTTTATAGGGTTGGAAATTTTTCTATCTTCGCATTAAAATTTTGTCTGCCATGAATTAGCTGTCTAGACTTATTTTTTATAGAAACAAAAAACAAAGTTTTGCTCAAATCAATTCAGTGTTTAGTGCACACTTACTTGTCAACTAAATGATTACATATCGCAGCTATTTTATTCATTTTTTCTGAAAGTCAATGATGAAAGCAATATTTATAAGAATGAGAATGCTGAAAGAAGACAAAATCAGTTTTAGATTGCTATCATTTTGATATAAATTTTCTTTTTTTGCCGTAGTACTTGAGATGCAAAGAAAATTGAATAAAACGATAGAAAAGAGGTGGAAAGAATTGATAAGTTTGTCGACTTCAAAATTTTGTTATTACTTTTGCTTCGAAAACAAAAATTTTTCTCTCGTCTACTTTTTGTCATACTTTTTTTAAATTTTTATATTTTTTAGGGAATATAGTATGGAAAAGTTTTATTATTATTTCTCTTTTGTTAAATGTCATGTAGTTGTTAAAAATAGCGGAAGTTTTTAATTTAAAATGAGTTTTATGAATATAATGAGTAACTTACCAAAAATTAAAACTAAAACGAAAAAAGAATGTTTTCCATACTAACTTTTACAAAAACCACCAACACATTTGCGTTCCTGAATTCATTTTCTAAAATGTGCAGAGAGATTATCATATTTCAGGTTTTGATTTACACATTTTTTTTCTTTTTGTTATGAAAATCAAACTGCAATTTTCTGTTTATTGAAAGCGCTTGACGTGAAAAAATAAATAAAACATGAAAATATAAGTTCTTGAACTAAGTATGCGGTTTGTTAAAGAAAAAAGATTGGTAAGCCTATTTATAAATCTGAGTCTTTACTGTTATAAATTTTCCTATCTACCCTCAACATGTATTTATTTCAAAGACATGAGAATGAATCTAAATCACTCTATTACTGTTTTCCAATGTTTATTTTTTATACTAAGGAAATGCATTTTTTACATTCTATAATGATACCATTACTTTATAAAATTTATACAAAGTGACAAGATTTTTCGCTGCTTAAAATAACTTGAACCTATTTATTTATAGGTTCAAAAACGTAAACTTAATAATTTACACGTACAAAGCGATGTATTTTATTCATTTTAAAAGTAATTTCTGCAAATGTGTTATGTTATTGATACAATATTTATTGAACTTTGTACTTTAATCTAGCATAGAAAACAAGGTTAAAAAAATCTACGACAGAATTTATATATGACCTATTTATTACATTAATTTATTATTGATTCCGTCTGAATGGTTTGTATTATTTATCGAATATAAAGAAACAATAAAAAATGTGATATTAAAGGAAGGATACAAATTGCTTCGTTTATTCTAAGCATTATAAAAGAGATATGAAACTATAATCGTACATTTTGCCAAGAAATAATCGAAATCTTAATTGAATATATAAGATTTGATCACAACCTTTAGATAATTATTAATTTATTATACAATTAATATTTAATAAATTATATAAGTATATATAGTTAATCTTTAATTAAGCCTTTCCCGGGCGATGAGATAAAAATTAATTTCTTATAATATACGATATATGTACGAGTATGTGTTATAAATTTTGAAATAATTTAAATAATACTCATTTTCTGTGTTTGATTTTTGATTTCGATTTGGCACACTAATATATTTATCCTTATAAATATTGCAGCGCGAGTATATTTTGTGTATATCAGATTTGGATCTTAGCCAGAATATGTTGCTTTTTTTGTCTTTTCGGTCAATTCCATTAAAGTTGACACTATTAACAGAAGTGGAACGCATTCACTATAGAACCTAAAGTTTATCAGTCGAAATGTTACCCTTAGTAGACCAGAAAGTAAAATAAATGCTATTGGTTAGTCCCACAGGATGTTAAAGGCTAGAAAGAAAACAATATGTACTTACATAAACTTGTAAAACTATATTTATCTTTGCTTTCTTTCCCTATTTGTTTTTCTCATCAATTTTATTATATTATCATAAAAAAATTTATGCGCGTATTTTATTTCGTAATATTTTTACACCAAATTATTCAATCTAGCTTAAACTGATTTTTGATATGATATTTTAGGTTAATGTAAACGTTAAAATGATTTCCAATTAGTTTGCATTTGGAAATTTTGTTCATTCAAGTATAAATTACTGGAAGGATCTTTAATCCAACATACATTTATATACATTATACCTTTTCCTATAATAATTTCAGTAAATTTCTCAAATGTTTATCTCCTAATCTGCAAAATATATTTACAATTAATATTGAATCTCTTTCAATAGATAAAATTTATTTATCTGTCCATTACTTAAAAAATACACTTCGGTTTGGTTTAATGCAAATATGATATGATTTATAGGTTCATAAAAATGGCAATTTACCAAAACAAAAAATTGTTATTATTTTCAATAAAAATGTAATGTATATGCTGTAAAGTACTGCAAATATCTGAAATATTTTTTATGGTTATTTTCTATTTGCATGTTGTTTTTATGATATCTAACATCTAACTGAATTACTCTTAGAATGTTTATTATATATTTATGTTATTTATGATGAACTCTCACAATTATATAGCCAAACTTTTTTTGTTCATAGAAGCAGATTTTATTTGTAAATCTAACTTCCGGAGCAAAACAAAAAAGCATGCTTTTATGCTTGAAATAAAAGTAATTGTATTTATATTCTTTGCTAGTTTACCTAAATGTGCAGACCGTCTGCATACGAATAAAATAGCCAATAAAACAGCCAATGCAAAATCAGACATCGTACGTGTCATGCATCACAATGCTAGGAAATTAAACAAACAAACAATTGATATTTCGATTAAAAAAATGCTTGAATAGTTGGTGAGAATTCTAATTAGGTGGTTCATATAAAAAAATGTATTTTGTAGAAAATTAGTACATTGGGAAATTAGCAAAAGTTTTGTCAGTCAATTATCCGCCTGAAAAGGAAAATGAATCAAGCAATATGTGAATGAAGTGTTCATTTGGGGTACATATTTTAAGGTCTAAATAGATGTAATATTGGTTCGAATAATTGTTTTAACCCTCTTTTTATGCATAATTTTATGATACATTTATCACACAATCAATTAGTTTAGATATACATTATTTTATAGTATGACAAATTTTTAATAAAAAAACTTATCGGTAGTTTGTTATTTAGTTGTTTTAAACGACGAAGACTTTTCTGAACTTTAAATCTACTATTCAATCCATCATTTTGACAAAAAACGCAACTCTTTTTCTGCAACATATACAAGGGTTGACAGTTCTTTCTTACATTCAGTAATGATATAGATTTTACTATTATTTCTCACTACGTTCGATCAATTGTGACAAGATTTTATTTATTAATACAACAAGTCATAATAGATAGAGCAACGCATTCAATTGCTAATTTTGTTTTATAATACATTTAATATCTACAAGCGAATTAGAAACTTTCATGAGTTGAAATTAGAATTTAATGATGTTAGCACATAATAAAACCCTTAGATTTGATGTGCAATAAGTTGAATATTGAATATAATGATTGTTAATTAACTTTAGGATACAATTCGTATAGACTAATTAGCAACAAAGTAAATTTTATGAGCTTCAAACATATTTTACAAACTATAACTCAAAGGTATTTCTTTCATTAACACATTGCCTACAAAATATTTTAATAAAAAAAATATTAATTATAAAGCTATTCGCCATTAAAACCATCACAAAAATGCATATAAAAATGTTTTATAAAATTCATATTCTAGCAAACAACATTTTTATTTAGTTTTTCATTACACATGTCGTATCATATGCAAATAGATACTTTCAAAGTAGATGTTATGTTGAATTTTTACATGTAACATGTATTAGAGCATTACAGGATACTTAAATTAAAAGCGATTTAATGTTTATGAACCAGCTAGGGTAGAGTGAGGCGAGTCATGATCCGTCTTTTATGGATGCTTTGCAATTAGTTGCTATTCATTCGCATTGGTTTAATTGATTATTTCTAAGATAAACTTTAAAACCTTCACTTAATATACATCTTCTGTTTGAACATTTTTGTTTTTAATTATACGAAAACTGTTTCATCTTCATAGATATAGCCTTAAAATAGTAATATTAGATTAATTAGTCATGACAACATTTTTAGACTTTCATCTTAACGTGCAAGCCAAACTAAATAAAGAACGTGTAGTTTTCTATATTTAGATTACGTTTACCTAATATATATTTAACAAGATGCTGCAATATATATTCAAAAGAGTTATCTTTGATGTTTTAAATTAAAAATTTCTTCCTTTAATATTAAATTTGGTTCTAGTGTTAAAATATAGTATTTTTATACATTCTAATTGAGCAAATATATTAATTAAAATTTATATATAAATATAAGCAGGATGTAGAGAATTTACATTTTATCTTCAACTTGTTGACAATATTTTTTTATAAATAGATGAGATGGGAAATAGTCATGCTACGCTTGAATTTTGCATTTCCGTTGAACGTTATGGGCATTATTGAAATTACTATTCAAGCGGAAGTCACTTTTCTCCTACTCGTCGTAGGCTTTTTACTGTCACAGGTATATATAGAATTTCCTTACATAAATTTATAATGATAACGTAATTATAATCAAAAATGATGTATTTGTTTATGGCATGCTTATCATAAGGGAATTCATGCGCTGTATTATTATACCGTTTCTTACACCCTCTTTCTAATATATATGTTTTATACGTGTAAGGGAATAGGAATATCACGATTAGGGATTATTGTGGTGATTGGGCGTGTTAGGTTATAGATGTCTGAAAGTTTATGAAGGTGGTGTCTTGACCAACATCAGTAATAGGACTGATGGGGGTTGTAGCATCCCCTGCAGCAGCACTTCCTGCTTTCAGTGCGGTTGCTACACATTGTCCGGAAATTGGTTTACGTTATCAAGGTTTTGAAACTCGATTTTATTAGACTTTACTTCATATATATATAGCTGAGTGAGTCAACTAACTTAGATTCAAGACTCTTATGACATCCAAGACCTTTCAAATGTATATAGAAATTTGATTATAGGACAAGACATCGAGTATTTTATTTTTTATTTGTCTAGACGCGTAAAAGAAATGTTATGGTTGCATAAACTAGATTTTTTTATATAGGAAAAAGAAAAATGCAAAGAATAAATTTTAGTACAAAGAAATACAACAGGAAGTAATTTGTATCTGATGGAAAAAAATGTTGTAAGAGACTTCGAGATGATAGCAATACGAGTCATGAGCAGATGATTAATTCTAGGTCTTGGAAATGGTCATGCTCTAAAAGCACCCCACAATTATTGAATGAAGATGTATGGCAATGGCATTGAGAGGGAAAAATCATCCCAATACAACTTTTAGAACTATGCTTCTATTTAATATGAGTTCGTCGTGTACAAAACAATTGCACGAACTTTAAATATTTTATAATCATTGTTTCCCTACGTGCCAACAAAAGCCCATAAGCAATTTAAGAAAATTTTCCTAATAGTTCAGCGCACACTTTTGATTGTTTGTTTGGCCTAGCTGGAATTAAACTAGTATTGGACAGATGAAAATACTGAAATGGAAATTGGAATAGCAATGGGAGGAAATTGAAATGATTGTATAGCGTAAATGTGTTGACACTATGACGTCATCTAAGGTTAATATCTATGTGGTTCGAAACATTCCGATTCAAAGTTGTACATATTCATGATATCATATGTAAACATTAATATCGAGCAACATTACCTTGATGTTGAGATCTTGAAATGATTACCAACGCAATGATAAACCATAGGACACGTCAGATTTTCCAGAAAGCAATATATCTGAGCTACAGTCTCATTAGGGAGTATATTTCTTAAATGGTATGCTTCCCCTATGTTATTAAGGCTCTGTTTCCTTGGGGATGTTGAGCATGGGGTTGTTGTTACGTCTGGGGAAAGATCATAACATATAATACTCAATACCTGCAGACGCTGCCACTGAAATGATAGCAATATTGGCCTTTTAGTAACATACGGTTTCGGATGAAAATTAAAAGTTACTTTCTATTGGGAAATGTCCGAACTCTAAGGGTCAATTTGTATTCTACCGGGAAAATCGCTTCATCTTAAATATTTTAAGGCAATGTTTTTTTTAAATTTACTTGCTTTCTAGCGATAAAACAAACGTATCTTCTGTAAAATACATTTTTTAGAATGTTGCCAGTCTACATAAATCGAAATAAGTTTTCTGTTCGCTGTACTTTTATACAAAACGTTACATAACTAATAAATATTAAAAAAATATGATTGAATTTGTATTTTATAAGTACCATGAAACAATGAATAAATCTCTGACTAATGTTTAGCTTAGTTTCATATAACCAAAAAAGAGTAATAAAACAATATATTACGTAACTTTTTATGCAATGTTTAGACATTCGAAAACAAATACATTCAGATTATAAATCTAAATGTGTCGTGTGCATCTTATCACAATTCTATTGTATTTGAAATTTATAATATCGAAATTAATGATATATTTCTTCTGTCTTGGGGAAAAACTCATTCGTTTTGTACATCGAGTGTTCCATTTCAGCGACAAAATCCATTACAGTTACAATAAAAAGCTAAAAATCGATCATTCCTTCTCATTTTCAGCATTATTTATTTGAAACAAATTCTTATGATATTTCATTTCCTCGAATTTAATTTTTAAACAATCTCAAACAGAAAGTCTTTAATCTAAAATTGAATTTACATTTCTTTATTCATTGCTTATGCATTTTATTAAATTTCTGATAAATGATCTGTTATTATTCATTTTATATTTTTCATAATAAAAAATCTTTTTATTTTAAATTTAATGGTTTCTGTTGATTTATTAAATGATTAATTAATTGCTAAATGATTGATAATCGAAAATTGTATGCAACTTCAATGAGATTCTAATTATTTTTACAACCTCATCAACCAATCAGTATAATGAATTCAACAATTTTCATTACACTAAAATTATTCAAAAATAAACCACTCGACGAGTTTTCAAATAGCTATTCATTAATATAATTATAACACATTTTGAAGTCAAATTTTTCATTTGTTTAAAGTGTGTAATTGTTTTAATTACTCACAAGTATTACAAATTAATTCATTCAATAATTTTATTCCATTTTGAACAAATGCTTATAAATTACAAACCGATATTAATTTTTGTTGGCTATGAAATAAAGACAAATAAAAATATAATTGATTACATCGTTATTGTTTTTATTTTTTTTTTTTTGCGAATATACATTTTCATTTCAATCATATGTGATCGGTTTGAATATCAGATTTATTCAATCAGTTTTTAATCCATTTCTTTTTTGTTTTTGTTGTTTTGAATGAATGCGTTTATTTAAATACAAATTGTATTGTGCCTATGCGATAATCACATAATATTCAACAAATAAGTAAAAAAAAGTTTCTAACTAATTGTAAAAGTTGAAAGAAAAACTTTAAAAAATAAACAACTGAAACTAGAGAGAAAGAGAAATCTTTGCTTTTATGGATGTGAAATTGTTTTACAAGCAATTTGCTTCATGTGAAGAAATAATAGTTCTGAATTCAGTAATTGTGTTGAAAACCTTTTATTTCAGTTTTTCAGTAGTTTTATAACCGTATAAGATTAATATTTAAGGAAAAAACAACAAAAATGTTTAGTTTATAAAATTTATTTAAACATATTGTGCATATATTGCTGATAACCTTTTAATAACGATAGGAAATTTTTGTTGATAACAACATTTGTTATACAGTACTCATTATAAATTTCACAATAATTTACAAAATAATTATTTCATATATGTATGTATAAATAAATTAATGTATTATTATAATTTAATTGAACTATTCGTTCTAAATTAAAATGATTTTTGATTAAAGGTTTATAAAACATAGATAAAGATTTATTGGAGAGAAAAATTTTTGCCTGTATGTGATTTTTCATTCTGTATGAAAATTTCATAAGGCTTTACATCGCTCTGACATCAATACCATCATAAATATACTTAATATTAAATATTTTTCTGTATAGCGAATTATAAAAAAGAATGAAATTTAATTTTCGTTCAATATTTAACATTTTTCATGTTATATTAAAATACTTTCGGAACGAGTTATATTGTTAAATTAATTGAAACAAGAATTGTTTATATTTAACGTAATAGTTGAAATAATTTTGCTTCATTCGTTCAGTTTTTTATAATATACGAGTTGGAAGCTTTTAATAAACTAAAGTGTTAAATAAATCTAAAGCAATTAACAGTAAAGAGTTTGCTAAACAATAAATGTTAATATTATATCAAGTAATCAACTTAGAATAATTCAACTGCAATAAAAATTGATACCAATTTTAAGTTTGTTTATTGATTTAGGAAATTACTTATCCGGTTAAGATGCTGAAAGAAACTTTTTAATTTTTATTACAACAGAAATTTGTTTATTTGTGTAATGTAATGACCTACAATTCCAAATCGCTTTTAAATTCTTTCAAATGCATTCATACAAATTGTATTTTATGGTTCAATCTAATCGTGCATTTGCGTGTTTTCATACATTATTTACATACATTATTTTATAAAATTTACTCCAACATAAAAAAATGAAAAGTTGGTAGTAATTTATTTCAATGTCCATACAGCGTTTTGATAATAAAAATATAACAAATTTAAATAATCGATTTAGTGTACAATTAAATAAGTTGTTAAATATAAGAATATTTATTCAAGTTGGAAAAGTTAATTTAAAGCTTTTTTCATCACAGAATTCTTTTTATGTGCTAATATAAATTCTTCGTTTGGATAAACAATTTAATTAAATGATATTTTATTAGATACTAAAAATTGATCAATCACTCAAGTTATTTATGTTTAAGATGGCGAATTATTATGAATATAATATTCAAATAAAATAATGAAATTTCGATATTGAATAGAAGAATAAAATTTGTTGTATATTCAAAGTGGCAGTAAATTGATAGGGTGACAACTTATCAAATATGAATTTGACTGTAAGTCGGAATTTGATTATGCATCAGACGCCTATGCATAGTACTTTTTAGCTAGGTATTTATTAATCTAGTCAAAAATCAATCAAATCGTAAAATTGGCTATTTCATGCAAATAGATTTACGCATCAGTGCGTAACGGGTAAGCCTAGAATTTGCTTTAGAAACCCATTTCCGAACAGTATTGTAACTTTGAGTTGACAATTGGATAAAGTATTTAAAGTATTTTGAGATTATTGAAAGTTTTATCCGCGCAATTAGCATTTCGGTAAAATTAGAAATCCCACAGTTTGAAACTTTTTTTATTGAAGACGAGAAAATTAAAGTTGTAAAATTTAATAATGCCATTATTATTTTATTAAATCTATTTATTATAATTATGGGTAAACATTAATACCAAAAATGAAATTTCATAAATTTTTCACTTATATTAATTACTGCCATAAACATTTTATATTTTAGAATAGCAAATGAAAATAAAACTTCTTCGTTTAGCATTTAATTGAATGAATTAATGAAAATTTATAAGCATGAAATTATTTTTAGACAAATGTCACGTGACAACACATTATATTATAAATTTTTTTTAACTTCATGCAAGAACAAGAAAAAGCCATTAAGGGGTCAGAAAGTCTTGAAAAGAAACGTCTCATTATCCAAACGAATTAACTATTTGAATTAATTGAATTTTTTGTTGTGTTTTTTTTATAACTACTCAATTTTAAATTAAAATCTCGCAGTTTTATTTAACGAACGCACTTAACGACGAAATTTACTCAACTATTGCAAAAAAAATTGAATGATATTATTGTGAGAATGCCAACAATTCAATTAAACTAAGATAATAGATAATAATTGAACATTTGGTTTATTGACAAATTAAACAAGCAATTAATGTCAAATTTCAATGAATTGATTGACATTTTATATCATTATAATGGAAATAATTACTATACACAACTTACCAATAATTATTAATTGCTTTTTTATGTAACAAATTCACTGATTCAGAACCAAGACTAATATTACTTTTCACATACTAGAATTTTCTATCTATACGATTAAAGTAATTAGCTGCAGAAGTATTCTTTCTAATATTTTAAATGACAATTTACATTTCTATTGCTCATTTCTACTGGCATTTACATATTAATTACTGTTTTTTTTTTTAGTTGATTCAGCATATTGTAGTAGTGGTTAGTCAATGATACTCGCATATCTTGACAATTTAACACATCCTGAAAAGCGTTTTTTAAATGCCGCATATTTCGTATTCAATTAGTGTCACGCACTCATTAAAATAAGTGCCATATAGCTCCGTCCGATAATAAACCTCTCTTGCTTTATTCCAAACCAACATAAGCAGAAGCATTTAATCGTTTTTTTAGTAAGCACACAATAAAACAAACAAAAACCTAACAAAAGGTTGTAAAAATTAATGAAAATCCTATTGATTGATGTCTTTATATATTCTGATTCGAAATATTTCCATATTAATGAGTTATTGTTCGTGAATTAACTAATATTTTTTACAAGAAGTTGAATTTGAGACGGGTTTGTGTGTAACACATTCAAATTAAATTTAAAGTCACATACATACTTTCAATGAAAATATTGGCGAGTCAGAATGCCAGAAATCTAAATAACATAAATTTTCAGCATTTCGATAGAATATCTTGTTCAACATATTCGAGAATACGAGAGAATCTAAATCCTTTCAATGATTTGTGTGTGTGGAGTAAAATTACGTTTATCTTACAATTAGAACTTTAATTTGTTTGACAATTTCGATCGATTAATCAAAAGAAATGCGCTGCAGTGATTGCTTTATTGATTTTATAATGTTCTATTAGAAGTACATGTTTTTTGGGAAAATTTGAATTTCAAATTCGATTGTATATGGTAAACATGCTTTGTTTGCATTTATAAGGCAACATATGCATAATCAAATCTGATCTAATTAATAAAAACAAAGTTGTTTTATGGATCCATATAACACATTAATTTTATGTTATGTGACTTATTTGTGACATGAAAATATATAAAAATTGTTTGCATTTTCCACTTTAGAAAACTTTATATAGTTGTAGTTTTGTTTTTATATTTTCGATTTTTTTTTATTTTTCTATTTTCGGTTAAGAAAAGAAGTTTAAGAATTTACTGGATAGTTATCGTTACGGCTGGTTTACAAGAAAATACCAAAACCGCTAACTAACAATATCATAAATCACAGTTTTTCATTTCCAAGTAAAGTAAAAAAGGAAAATGATAATTGTGCTAATCTTAGAAAGTTGTGAAAAATTTTGTAATAATTTTTGCCTTTTAAATTTAGGACTTCATCTGGAATGTAATGCAAAATACAGAAATTTTGGAAGGAGAAAAGCATTTTATGTCAGAATATTTTACGTAACGAAATTATCTGCTCTTATGTTTTATTTTCTTTCTTCATTTTTTATTTAGTATGTTTTACACACAAAAAATATACACAACACTAAAGGCTTCATACAATTTATTTCCCTTGTACACTTGTGAATTTTTTGTTTTAACGAATGCAATTTCTTTCACATAAATCGAATGCTCCGATACCGTTTCAATATGATATAAATATTCTAATTTTCCATAACTTATTTTTAGATATAATGAATAAGTTTTATGGCAGTCAATAATAAACTATAAGTAGCATGATACTTCTAAAAAGGAGAATGGTATCGATTTTGGATTTGTTTGAATTTTTAATGAAATCATATTTTTCTAAACTATCTGCCACATTCAATACTTTTTAGATAAATTGTTTGACAGCATATTTAATGTAAATTTTTGATTGATCATTATTTTATTCAAAATTTATCATCACTTATTCAAAGAGCCTTTGTAGTTTGGATTTTTTAAGATTCTCAACTTAGATACGAGTTTAAGATGAATATGATCCTGATAAAAACTTTTCTTGAATGTAAATTCGTTTTCAAACACAATTCACAACTAAATTTTATATATGTATCCTAGCATGTCAAAATTGAATAAAACAATAGTCGCGCAACTATAAAATAATTTGTCTTTTTGCATTAATAAACAATTGATTGAATATTTTATTTCAAGTTTATAAATGAATAAAATATTTCATGTTATCATAAACTAAATTTTATATCAAAATTGAACTTTTAACCTAATTTTAATTCGAACGCAAATTTTGTATAAATGTATTGACAATTGAATTTATGCATTTAAAGAAGCATTTTATTACAACTACATAGAATAATTTACACAAATAATAAAATAATGTTTTTCAATTTGCATACCTCTTTCAGTATAATTAGAAAAAAAAGCAACAACAAAAAAGTTAACACAATTGTTTTAACATAAATTGGGAAACAAGGCACTAAAGATATTAGAGCAAAAGCAGCTCAAAAAATAATGCTTCAGTAAATGTAAACTGTTTCTGAGATTAATATTTTAATGCACAATAAAAAATTATAAACGTGTAATTATTAATCATCATTTTGACATATTTCAAGGTTAATTCTACAGTAAATATTAATAGATTTTTTACATTTAAAGCAATAATTCTTCATTCTGCTAATTATTAATTGACTATCATCCATACAATTAAACTTATATTAAATTGATCAGACTAGTCAATTAACTGATATTTCTACATAGATGTAGTTTTGAAATGAAGCATTGAAAGTAAAAGTTATATGATTCACAAATATGAATCAAAACCTAAGTCAAGTTCTTTGCAGTTCAGTGAATAAGAGTAACGTGATGAAAAGTGTAGCACATGAATTTTATCAGTCATTCAATGTTCTTTCACTTTACTAATACATTTTCGTAGAATTCAGTACAAATGGTTTTTTACATCATTTAGATGATGGAATTGCATAGTAACATTTACGACCATTCTCATATGTTTTTAGTTTAAACGAGCTTTGTATAGCAAGTCGCTGTGATGCTAAAATAAAATTCATTTCTTTAAATGTACATATATTGCAACGAAATAACTTGTTTACCAACTAAACAATTAGTTTACATTTGTAAATAAAAATTTATTTAACGACCAATTAATTTCACATTAAAGATATTTATTAGTTTTGATTTTGAAACGACGATTGTTAATATAAATTTAATTAAATTTATCATCTAATTGAAGTGAGGGATAAAAACACGTGCTCAGTTTTGAATTTGGTACACCATCGGTGTTAATACTTAATGATGCAATTTCCTAAAATATTAATGTCCACCTCTGGTTTCCTCCTTGATAAATGTTCTAACTTTACTAGTTTATAAGAGTTCATGAACTTAGGTTGTTTTCAATGAGACTTGCTAGTGTTTTGTCTTTTACTCATCTGTTATTTTATTATATCCATATTCTGCTTTAATACAAGGAAAAAAGTCGTTTTAATGTTGAAAGGAAATTTTTATTCTTTTCTTTAACGTTTTAGTTTCTCGTAAACTTTTAGTAAACAATTCAGGAAGTTTTCTAATAATTGAAAGCCACCTGTATATGAATATTAAGTTTCAAAGTTTACTAGACTTTTCGGTTGGACGATATATTAAGGATTATACTTTCAATTAACCTCATAGTTTCTTTCGGCTTATTCAATAATCTTATAAGAAAATGATATTTCTCATTTAAAGCAATTCCTCCTTCACAACATTATTGCAAGCGCGCGCACTGTTCTTGCTACCACAATCAATAATTCCGTAGCAGTATTATTATATGTATACTATTATCTCGAGACTACAAAAATGTCATATTTTCTTTACTTTTTTTCAACTATATAAAAAACCGACATAAATATAAAAGTTTCTGATTGTTTAACTTTAAAGAATGCTTGAAGATTTTAGATTAACTGAACAAAAGTCTTACAAAATTAACTTTATTTAACGAAACATTTAAATAAATTACTTCCCATTAAGTTATATAAACTAAAAATCTAATATAAAAGATTTTTTTGTTGGTATAAGTATTGATTATATAATTATAGTCACACTGTTATGGTCATAAAAATGACACGTTTTTTTCTTTGATATGCGTTTTATAAAAACCTCCCTTCTTCTTAACTTTAATGAATACTTTCAAAGTAAAAGTCTTATTTTAATTCACACTAAACGATAACTGAATAACATTTTTTAACAATAAAATTTACCAAACCAATTTTTTATCAAAAAACAAAGTATATTTATGTTATTAATTTTTTCATTTGTTCAAATTTCTTCATTGTCTCATATTTATGAATATAAGTTTATATTTTCAATAAAAAAAATATTATAAAGCAGTTAGCTACTTATAGATTAATTTTTTTTCTATGCATTTAGTAAATCGTTAATTACTAATTATATCATCTAAAACTATTTACCATTTAACAAAAAAACGTGACAACGTGTTTCAATTTCAATAATGTTTAATGTAAGGGAAAGCCAACGAGGGTAAATCCCTTCCGAAATAAATTTACGACGCATTTGAAAAAATTTCATTTTGCATTCGAAACACCCTGTAAAATATTTTAAAAATTTTTCATCAAACATACATTTCATTAATTCTACAAGTATATGTGAATAATAAATGGGAAAAGTAACAAATTTAATTTGCGTGAGATAGAACAAACTCTTTTTGCACAGAAAATCTTATTAAAACTTTTCTTATTAATTAATTCGATAATTGTATTAGATTTTGAAGGAGGTACTCAAACATTTACTTAAAATAATAAGTCAAGTAAGGAGAAATAATAAGTATGATAAAAATTTATTAAAAATTAATCATTGTATGTATTTATAATAATTTTTAATTTGTTGAATGAATGCATGTAAAATTAATAGTTAATTAAAATTTGTAAGACATAATTACATCGTCTGTAATAATTAACCTACTATACACTTGTCTTTCATCTTCACTAATTACTAAATTTTGCATTGTGTACATTACCAGTTTGTATTATGGTTAAGTTATTATGTTGTTCTAATGGACTTAAACGCTTCAAGTTTTTTATTTGTTTTTTTGAATAAAAGTTTTAGTCATCTTTGACGTATGCTGCAGTTTTCTAGACTTCTAATCAAGGACGTCATAAATTGGAAAAGTTTAAATTTTTATAGGCACGCTCAAAACTCATTGAAATTTTTAATGGAAAATGCATTGTGCAAATACAATAACAATCTTTTTAGTTATAAATTCTATTCGAAATTTTATTCAATTTTATTATACTGTAATGAGCAAAACATCCTGAAAAAAACCCTAGAATAGTAAAGTTGCTTAAAAAGGTTTTTTTAACAAACCCTTTTATGAATATTAAGCAAATTTATTTTTAAACAGTTAATGACCACAATTTGATTTATGTGTGGTAGCAATTTCACAAATGTTATCTCTTTTTGTTAGAGCATTATATTCTCAAAGTTTTTGCATATGAAAACCATATTTTATTCAACTACTCTTCCTACTAAATAATCAGCCAACATCTTTATATGCCATTGCATTCAATTTTTTAAACATAGAGCAAAATAATTTACAGCAAACAAATAAATTCAAATTATTTGATTACCTAGTAAGAATAGAAAATGTCTGCAATATTGTATTAAATTTAGGTCATATTCATGTGAATAATAATTGACGTATTCAGCAAGAATGATAATCAATGAATTATTCGCTGAACTGTGTGAAAGTCATTGTTAATAGAGCTGTTGAAACTTCGGCATATATCAAAGATAGTTACTCCATGATATGGTTAGACTGTCCGGCAGGGAGGGTTGTTATATACACACTCATATAAGGGCCGTTACATAACTAACTCATTAAACTCTCAAGTGTTGGTTCAACGAAGCGGGAAAGCCTCTCAGTAAACTTGTGCCATTTCACTAAAACATCAACCAAACGTAGTAGTACAACAACCAAAAACCTAAATAACAGCATTCACTATTCATTGATACCTTTTTGTATTTATCTCTTTTATTATTCAACTGATAACTCCTCCAAACACCTATGTTTGTTAAAACTAAATTTTTAATCATTTTATGCAGTTGAATATAGATAGTGGTATAAAATTTACATTGTAATTCCAAATAACTTTATAACAAAGTTGCAACGCCGATTTATAAATATTTAAATATTTATTAACAAATTCAACAAAGTTTAGTAATTGCATTTAAATTTGATATCAATATGCATTGTCAATATGTTTACTTTGTAAACAAACAAAACTGCAACAAAATCTATCACTGAAATGTGTTTATGTATGGATGTTTGCATTACAAAATTTTTACTTCCAACTAATTGAATTTCTGAGAAACATTTTTGATATTTATGAAACTTTTTACTACTGAAATATAAAAATTATTATTTTCTAAATACATATAGTAAAAAATATTGAATAACTTTTGGCATAATCAAAATTTATAGTGAATTTATTAGACATATAAATAACCAATGAGGTGGTAGTAATAATATTTTAACAATAATTTATCTATAAATATAATATATAAAAGAGATTTGAAAAAAGTTTATGTCTGTGAAAAAAGTTTTGAAATAAACTGATGATGCATTTAAATTATCTATTTAGCTTTTTTTATAGGGCGTTATATACAAATTTTTATATATGTATAAGAGAAAATTTAGGGTATATGAAATAGTTTATTAAATTTTTATACTTGAAGTGAACTCAAATTTACCCTTATGCAACGTCATCAATTTTAAAATATCTCCATTAAGAAATGAAACGAAACATCCAATTTATTTGATTTTATCTTTAATTATATTTTACATTATTTATTTAATTACTCAATAAATAATTAAAGGTAAATTTTACTTTGAAATAGAATATTGATATACATTTCAAATGAAATATCATTTTCTGCGTAATGATTATATTTTATTAATTATATTTGTATACATAATTGAAAGACTGTTCCTCTTAACTAAAATGCAATCTTTACTAGCAACTGTTTATTGAGTTATGCACTAATAATTTCTGATAAGATCTATACGTATATGGAAAGTTTTAGATGGCCATTTGGAAATTGGCCAATATTTAAAGCTTAATGGACAATGAAAAATAGAACTTCCAGTTTATCCTTGTTATCATCAAAATATTTTTGTCTAGACTATAAATTAATATGATTTTATCAGGTTATACAATGATTCTATTTAAATATGGTGTAACTTTCATTCTCCTAAATTTGAAATAAAATTTTCTATAAATCAAGATGCTTTTGTGAATAGAATATATTCATGCAGAAATGCACAACATGTGTGATTGTGTTACTGCCTTCTTTAGTAGTTTCTTCTTTTCTTATTATGATACTCGTAACGCATTTTATTGGAGCTCTAACAATACAAATAAATGTCTTGCAAGACTATAATTAAATATTATGTGAACACTCGGAGCCAGAATATAATGTCTTTTATTCGATGACAATGGAAATTCGGCGCCTATTTGCTAAAATACTAACTTTTATCATTCATGCACAATTAATAAATAAGATGAACAGACCTGAAATGAATTTCTAATTTTTCCACACATGTGCATAGATTGATGAAAATTATCCTAAACTCACTTGACTACTGTTCATGCATTATCCACAATTAATTAATGCTTGAAAACGTGTTACTTCGTTAAAGGTTCCACATTCTCTTTGATAATGAAATGTGATAAATATCTATTCATCAAAGCAATTTTATTTCTTTAACTAACCAATTATATCATTTTAAGTATTTATTTATTATAGCTCAACTATAATTATGATGATTTATTTGAAAAACAAAATATTTTTAACATAGCTTAGATAAAGAATTTTTTTAAGTACAAATATGTGCAAAATGTATTTACGCTTTAGATTAAAATGCAAATTAGGTGATATTATGCACAATGATTATTTAAAAGTTTTGTGTTTTTTAAAATATTTATAATACAAAAATACATATGTTGTATAATATATTATTGCAAATTGATCGAATTTTCATTTAAATCCATATAAATTCTACTTCTAGATTACAATTGTTATGCTTGGATAAAATATTATATGAAAAAAAAAAACAATTTTTTGTGTAAATGAAAAACAACTGCGATTTTAGGATTTAAGGGAGAAAATATAATGGAGAAAAAAATGTTTTATGTCAGTGTAATAACAGGTGTAATGAAATGAAATATAAATATTATTTTATATCAGACATGAAAGATTTTAACTGCATACACAAACAATAGAATATAACATGGATGGGAAAAGTAATGGGAGATTTGTGTGACCCTTCTTATGTACTTTTGGTTGCATATATACTGCAAAATATTATTTAAAAAATAATTTTCTAAATTAAATGATTAGGGAATACAATTCTATTCTATTATAGAAATAAAGTATTTTATATACAATATATCAGACAAGGATTTTTTTTTAATATCAACTTTTGAAAAGCATGATAGAGTTGAAATAGAGTTGCTGAAAACTTCGCAAAGAACAAAATAAAATATTGATTTCTTTTCATAAACATGTATCCTATAGTGGATGATGTTCGAATATACTTTTAGAATAAATAAAAATGTTTATTCAATTATGAAATAAAATTTACATAAATGATGTTGTTCATAAATTGTTAAGAAGCAAATGAAATACAATTTCCAGATGTTTATTTAAATTACATTGAAAAATATAATTAAGGTGGAATATTTATTTAACCGCTTACATACAAAAAGATGATTAAAATTCTCTATAAAATTCAAACTAGTTAAATTTTGCATTAAATAAATACATTTTTGCTTGTAATAAAAATAAAGTTACTTAAACAATCTCGAAAAATTTTCTTAATTTTCTTCATAATATTATGATAATTTCTATCAAATTTGCATTTAAAATTAACCGCTTGCAATATTCGAGCAACTTTTCTCATATTACTATCTTTCCCCAAGGATTTTCTTGTTCAATTTTCAATAGACGATGAACACAGTGTTTTGAACAATTTGTTGTTCATAATAAATTTTCGTATGTTAGGGTAAAGGGCTATCTAGTTTATGATGACACAATACTAGCAAAGTGCGATTTGGTCATTTGTATTTGGTATATAATGTTTGCATGTTCACAATACATACTAATGACCATAAAGCGTATTAGTATTATATTGTGAGTAGGTGATATTATTTATGTTACACCTAAAAGGGTCATTAATCATAAACTAAAATATGGTATTTGCGAGAAGTCTATTGACTGCATACAACTGATTTCTATGTATAGGAAATATTTGGATTTAAGCCAATTCAAAGAAAAATTAATCTAAATAAGAAGAAATTAAAATAATATAAATTCTATACAATTCATGCAGCAGTATTCGAATGATTTATTCATTAACGACTTCTGCCAAAAACCAACTGACAATTAAAGTCAAGGTTTTATTTTGTATGTTCGATATAAAGATTGAAAGTTTTATGAACAATTGAATGCAATGACCGAATCACATTATTCGAGTTAGAACTTTTTAAACAAACTTAATTTAAAAAGTATTTTTTATCATTCTGTTAAATGACTTTACACACGACACATTTACTTCTCATCATTATCATTTAAATGCAAATTACATTTTTATGGAAATGGATGAATTAATCTTTTTAATTAATTAATTAATTAATAATAACAGCAAAAAGTGTTAAACCAAATAATAGAATAAAAAGAAAATTGATGTTGTACAAACTGCTGGGTATGAGAATAAAAGAATGTTCATATTTATCATCAATGAAAAATATAAGCGTACTGTTTTTTTCAGAGGTGCTATTTCACATCTTTCAGACTGAAAAGTTATGTTATCCATAGAGGTTTGATGGTGTTTAAATTACAAAAGTTTGGTAATATTTTCATTTTTCAACAGATATAAATATAAATTCCAATTTGTTAAAACATTATCGAATACAAAATGAAATACATTCCATCGCTTTTATTACATTTTTTGTTTGTTTTATACATTTTTATTTCATTCCCTGCCCTGCGTATTGTTGTTTTATATTCTTTACTAATTTAATAATGAATTAAATTAAAATTTTAATTACTTTACTAATTTAAAAATTTAATTATTATTTGTTTTATTATTAATTAAATTATTAATTTTAATATATATAAAAATTCCTTTAAATTAAATAAGATTTTAACTGAAAACTTCAGGGAGATGTACGAAGACTAATTAGATATAATATTGAATGATCAAGTTTTTGAATAACTGATTAAATACATTAATTAATGTAGACGCTTCGTAGACTAAAGTTTCTGAAATAAATAATTATCTATTCTTTGCACAAAAATGCTTTTATGCTACACTAGCATATTTTCTCTTACTACAAAGAAATTTATCGTACAGTTTAAACAATTCTAAGAATGAGTATCAAAAAGATTTAAGATTTTATTAAAGCAAACATTTTATTAAATATTTAACAATATAGCAACGCTAGATCTATGTACTTTAGAGTTCTATATAACACAAGAGACCCGTTTATATTGTCAAATGGTTCGATTGAGCGTCTTGAGATATAACCGCACGTTATGTGCAATAAACTGCAATAAATGTACGATTCCCATCGTCAAAGCAATCTGTAGGTGTCAAAATATGCAACGCGTAACGATTTGTCAATTGTCAAAGAATTGAACATCTTTGAAGCTAAATATAGCATACACATAGATGCAAGATGGAATCCATATAAATAGCATCTTGAATACAAATCGATTTTACTTTTGTTCAATTATTGTTGATATTATTTTATATGCCATCGCAGTGCATTGAACAAAGAATGCTCTACTAACATATTAGATAGCCTTCACCAAAATGTCATATAGTCACGACCTCTTACAATACTAAAATTGCAAATGAAATGCTGGAGAATGGCTAGATACTTTCATGCAGCAAGCAGAATCCTTTAAATGTCGGTTTTGTAAGGTTGTCACTATCACGTTATTAAATCATTCCGCATTTTTACCATAAAATTTAAAAGGTTTAATAACAATAATAATAAGTTTATTCTAACGTACACAGATCTAATATTATTTTTTATAATCGTCTTCACCTATCACGTATAATCTAAATAACAACAATAATGCAGAAATAATAATCAATTTCAATATTGCAATTTTTAGTTTATATAATGCGAATTATGACCTTTTATAATTGTATGCTTTGTATAATGCAAATAAATGAGTTTTGTTTATTAAATGCGCTTGTTTCTAATCAAAATGTTCGATTGAGTAATATGGATAACATTGACGATAATTAAGTGCATTTAGTGCTTAGTAACTGCATGGAAATTTTAATAATCTTATTGTATTGTATGCATAAGTTTTTTTTATTAGGCTTTCTATAATTAAGTAATAAATATTTTGTTAATAGAAATTTCATTAAAAAAGCAGGAATATAATAAATGTCAGGAAGAAAATAAATTTTTAATTTGACTACATTACAACACTATTTTGTATAATAAATTTTATTAAATTGTTACTTTCATATCCATCAGAAAAACGTTATAAGAAGTAATTTAATTTACAGGC
>JAODFZ020018172.1:0-12118 GCA_027574845.2 Deinopsis erosa
CATAATAGATTTGTCACTTTTGACAATTAACCTAAAAATGATCTGTCACTGTATTTATGATATATGAAATATAGAGAGAGTTTTAAAAACATAGTTTTTAATAGGTTAATTTTTTTTGTGACGATTTTAACAAAATTTATATGTTTCTCACTATGTACTTTATATTTTTATAATTTTTATGATTTTTATGATTGTGAATATTTTAATCTTGTTTTCAATATGTTTTTCAAAAATTATGTACTATCTATATAGATATGTGCATATTTTTGCAAATAACAAACTGTGAAGCACCATGAAAAATGTGAAAATGGTTGAAGAAACGTTTGTCGTAAAATTTACAACGCGCGACAGCTCAGAAAATATTTTTAAAGCACCCACTCGTTGGTTAAACTTCACTAAAAGTGAATTCAATTAAACTTAATTGAATACATAATATAAACAAATAAAACTTTATCAACCGCGTAAAAGTGAATCCATATAAATGAAGATCGCTTAATATAAACATAAATAACCTTTTCAAGCGTGAATGTAGACCGCGTAAATGGAGGGATGTATATACACAACAAAAAGAGTAAAAGTTAAGCGACTACATAATATTTATAAACATAAAACTTTTTCAACCGCGTAAAAAGAAATTGAGTAAATAAGTTATGAAAATTCAAAGTTAAGTGAATTCGTATTATAAACATAAAACCGTGTAAAAGTAAATCCGCGTAAATCAAGACATATATATATATCATGAAGAGTCAAGGTTCGGTGAATACATATAAAAATTTGTCAACCGTGTAAAAGTGAATTCGCGTAAATGGATGGCGTAAATAAAGGGATAACTGTATATTACTAAAAATTCTTACATTAGGTAGATCCAAAAACAATTGAATGGAAGTTCTGGGAACAGGCGTATTTCTACACACTTTACATCTCGGATTTTTCAATTCAATTGCATTAACAAGCTTCCCACATCCATCGCATTGATCACCGCGTGCATCTTCATAAGTGCAACCAATATGTGGACAGCCACCTTCAACGAACCTATCAGCCAGATAACGATCGCACGTTTCGCAAAGTAATTGCTCAACTGGCTCAGCCTTCACGAAACCGTTATTATACACTTTTTTGAACATTTCTTGCACTGTCCTAAATTAAATGTGAGAGAACTAAATGAAATTGATTATAAACGTTTAACAAAATTTAATACTCTGTGTGTTCTGCATGTGTAGTACGTCCAAAATAATCAAATCCAATATTAAACCATCGATAAATGTTGTTATGAATGTCAAAGTATTTGTCGCATATTTGCTGGGGCGTTAAACCTTCTTCTAAGGCTTTGGTTTCGGTCGCTGTGCCATATTCATCTGTACCACCAATAAATAAAGTATTCCAGTTGCATAAACGAGAAAATCTGTAAAATTCTCAAATAGTAATTTCCAAAAATATCAAAATTTCTACAAATGTTCAAAATTTCAAAAAACGTTCAAAATTTCGAGAAATTTATAAAATTTCGAATAATATCAATAATTTCGAAAAATGTCAAAAATTGCCATAATTTCAATAAATGTAAACAATTCCAAAAATTTCAATCTAAACGTTCAAAATTTCGAAAAATGTAAAAAATCCAAAAATTTCGAAAAATGTCAAAAATTGCAATAATTTCAATAAATGTAAACAGTTCCAAAAATTTCGGTAAAAACGTTCAAAATTTCAAAAAATGTAAAAAATCCAAAAATTTCGAAAAATGTCAAAAAATGCAATAATTTCAATAAATGTAAACAATACCAAAAATTTCGGTATACACGTTCAAAATTTCGAAAAATGTAAAAAATCCAAAATTTTCGAAAAATGTCAAAAATTGCAATAATTTCAATAAATGTAAACAATTCCAAAAATTTCAGTAAAAACGTTCAAAATTTCAAAAAATGTAAAAAATCCAAAATTTTCAAAAATGTCAAAAATTGCAATAATTTCAATAAATGTAAACAATTCCAAAAATTTCGGTAAAAACGTTCAAAATTTCGAAAAATGTAAAAAATTCAAAATTTTCGATAAATGTCAAAAATTGCAATAATTTCAATAAATGTAAACAACTCCAAAAATTTCGGTAAAAACGTTCAAAATTTCGAAAAATGTAAAAAATAATAAATTTCGAAAAATATCAAAAATTGCAATAATTCCAATAAATGTAAACAATTCCAAAAATTTCGGTAAAAATATAAAAAATGCCAAGTAATTTTCAAACCCATTACCTTGCAAAAACGTCAGCTGATAGAACACATCCAATAATATTCCCCAAATGCGGCACATTATTCACATAAGGTAAAGCAGACGTAATAAGAACATTTCGTTCATTCTTAACAGGCACACTAAAAGAAAAATATAAAAAAATTGATATTTAACTACATTTTCAATTAATTACACTGGATTCGCTTCCTTCTTAGGTTTAATTATCTCCTTAACACTTTTATTCCAAGCTAATTCAGCTGCATTCAATTCGTCATCAGTTACCAGATTTCCAGCATCTTGAGTGAGTGCTTCGTCATTTAAATCTGGCAATTTGTATTTGAATCCAGTTAAAAGTGCTTGATACGCGACAACGGCAGATGGAATTTTAAATTTGCTCAAACAAGCCTAAAATTCGATTTTTAATGCGAGAATATATAAAATTGCAAGGTGTACTTTAAAATGCTGCTCGTTTTCAAGTTCAGCAATCCATCTCTTAATATTTGAATAATCCGCAAAGTATTTTTCGAAAATAGCTTTTTCGTAATATGCTGGATATAAAACACACCACAGTGCAATGTCAGCTAAACTAATAGATTTCTAAAATCACATATAAATTAGTATTTCTTTATTTTTTAGCAATCTAATTTACTTTATTCAGATATTTATCAGTTAATGCATCATTTAACGTGTTTAACGCATTGCTCAGCGTAGCTTTAAACTTTTCCGCTTTCGTTTCATTAACTACAGTAAATGCAATATATGGGGAAAGTACAGTTGACTCAAATTCCATCCATTTGCGCACTAATTCCTCATCTTCTTGTGCAACAGGATGCAAATGTTCCATAATTGCAAATGATGAGAAAAGTCTGCTTCCATCTTCCAATTTAAATGAAGGTAAATACGAACATTTTCGAATATCGCAATCTGTAATATTATCACAATTCTATAAAGTTGCTTTTATTAATTAATAATAACTTACCACCGGCTTTCAAAATTTTAATTTGCACTTCTTTATTTGCATATTTTGATGTAATTATTAGTTTCAGCAATGACGGATTATGTTCATTACTATAAATCGTACTCATTTTAGAAATTCCTTGTAGTTTTAATTTACTATTTATAAAAATATGTTAGAAATCACCGAAAAATTGTGAACCGCTGTAACAATATGGCGATTTTTTTAGGTTATATTTTAATGGTGTCCTCTATTTAGTGCAATAGCAACTAATATTACAGTTACCGACATCTTTTAATCAAACAGTTCATTATTAATTCATATTAAATCCGTTGAAAGGACAATAATTAATTTTTTTATTATTGATTGCTGGCGACCTCTATAAACATATTGAAGGTTAGAGAAACCAAACAATAAAGTGAGATTGAAATATAAATCGTGTAAGATAAAACGAGATAGGTGATAACAGCTGTTTTGTCAATGCATTTTATATTGTAAACATCAAGTTTGCGATGATAAAAGTTATTAAATCGTAGATCTGCAATTAACATAAATAATAGTGAGAGAGATATCGAATACGTGTCATAAAAATTTTAATTATTCGGTTTATAAGTTGTAATGGAGATCAAGCTCATTGTGCATTTAGTATTATGCATTTTTTATATCATTGCCGGATTTTCGGCTTTTGGTGTTTTTTTATGGATGCATTTTTATGAGGCTGGTGTATTGGGTTTTATCACAGGTAACTACATAAATATATTTATTGTGCAAAATATAAATGTTTGTGTTATCTAGAGTGGCATTGATAAAAACCGCCTACTAATTTTGTTTATAGCACAATTTATTTATTTAAAACGCATTTGAATAAAATTGTATAATTTATTTATTTTATATTAAAAAAAAAACAAGAAAAAAAGAGTCGCCCAACGTGGGGCTCGAACCCACGACCCTGAGATTAAGAGTCTCATGCTCTACCGACTGAGCTAGCCGGGCTTGTGTTAGCTGTTGCTAATTTCCGACATTTAAGCAACGCTATATAAAATATTCTTTGTCGACTTATGATAATAAGGCGGATGTTTATTTTATGATTAGGGAAAAAATAGATTAAAAAACACAACAATGTATTGTTATTTTCAGGATTAGTAAGCTGCATCAATTTGAATCTCATATACTTAGAAATGAAACAACAACTGAACGCTTGGTATGACGATTCTGCATTAAATCAACTTTTTTGCATTGGATTTTTCACATTTGCCTTTTGTACAAGTGGATTTGTTTATTATCTTGCTTCGATGCTTGTTCTAAATAAATGTATGTTAGCGTGTAATGATAATGGTGCCAAAATTATTGACAATTTTGTTGCAAAATTATTTAACAATTTCATTTTTAAAAATTATAAATTAAATATAAAATTTAATAAAAATTTATTAAACTTAAACTTACTTTGCAATATTTTTTTTAATATTTGAAAAAATCTTTCATTTAGTAATTTCAATTAGATCAAAAAAATTTTGTTTAATTTGCAGAATTTTTGCATATTTTTTACACAAGGGTAGGTGAATTTCCCTAACTCGAATATGTGAAATTTTTCTATATTTCAAAAGTTTTAAATTTGTAGGGTTTCCCAATCTCGATTTTTTTTCAGTACCCCTTGTCAATTCGGCTTAGGCTAGGCGCACACTTGCAATTTTCAGTTGCGCAACTGTTTGGTTGCATATTTGTATCATATGTAATCTTATGGAACTGCGCACACATGCAACTGCAAAGTTTCAGCAACTAAACAGTTTGTGTTTTCGCTCAAACTGTTCAGTTGCTCTTAAGTTGCAATATTTCGGGCACATACATTGCAACTGCAATCAAACAGTTGCGCAACTGACAATTGCAAGTGTGCCCATACCCTTAGGGAAATTTGTTACCAAGTTATAGAAAAATAGACATTTCTTTTAAAAACCGACATAAGAAACTTTGAATTAAGAAAGTTTGTAGTTTAACAAAAAAAAAAGTTACTTTCTTAAATTCTAAAATATAAAATATTTGAAAGAAATTGTCATTATAATTCAATATAATTTTGAAATATTGTTTTTACATTTTTAAATTTACTTTACATTTACTTATGTAATATGTTCATTATTTATTGTTCAGTATAAATCTTAAATGTTACTAAGAATTAAAAAAAATTTTAATAAATTTTATTTATTTACATTCAATGTAATTCGTTCAGTATAAAATTGGATTATGCTCAGTATCACTGACTTAGCCAGGATTTCAATATTTAAAAATTAAATTTTTATGTCGATACATTTTAGAAGTAATAATATAATAATGTATGAATAGGGGTAACTTTTGTATCCTTTATTTGTATCTATATTTGTCCCTTTTGCCCCCATGGTACGCCTATGCTCAGTATGTATAATTCTTTTTCCGATATTATTTCTTATATTTTTTATAGTTTTTAATACAATCTATACAACATAAAAAACAACTGCAGTCAAACAAAAGCAGCAATGGCACGAGAACTGAACAAAATTATTAATATACTGAACAATTCATTTTTCAAGTGAACAAAAGTTTTAATTTACTAAACAATTTCTTTTTATACTGACTTTTACTGAACATTTATTATTAATACTGAACAAATATTATTTTACCGAACATTTCCTTTATACAGGTAAACCCTCGTTAATTCAAACCTTCAACTGAGCCCAAAAAACAGTCTAATAAACGGGGAAATCGAATTATGCGGGGAAAAAGGTTGTTGTTACAAAAATTGAACAAATTAAAATCATATTCGAATTATAGGGGGGAAGTCGAATTAACGGGGTGTTCACCTGTATTAAATATTATTTTACTGGACATCTATTGATATACATACTGAAGAAATATTGAAAAAAAAATAAACTTTTACTGAACAATTATTATTAATACTGAACAAATATTATTTTACCGAACATTTTCTTTATACAGGTAAACCCTCGTTAATTCGAACCTTCAACTGACCCCAAAAAACAGTCTAATAAACGGAGAAATCGAATTATGCGGGGAAAACGTTGTTGTGTTGTTACAAAAATTGAACAAATTGCACATTCGTATTATAGGGGGAAGTCGAATTAAGCGTGGTTCGAATTAACGGGGGGTTCACCTCTATTAAATATTATTTTACTGGACATCTATTAATATACTGAAATCGAATTATGCGGGGAAAACGATTGTTGTTACAAAAATTCAACAAAAATTAAAACCTCATTCGAATTATAGGGGGGAGTCGAATTAAGCGTGGTTCGAATTAAAGGGGGTTCACCTACATTAAATATTATTTTACTGGAAATCTATTGATAGACTGAAAGAAATATTTAAATAAAATACTGATCAATTAATTCATTCTCAAAATTGTCACTAAATTTGGCACCAAACTCAACTTTGAAAAAACTAACCAAAATTATTCATTACAGTTCCAATAATACACGTAGTGGCATTGATTTGGTCAATAATTTCAGCCAAATCAGGTTGTTTCTTAATGGCGATTGCAAATAGGTGTCTGAAACGTGACACCACCTTACTCGAAGCGAACGAAGAGGAAGCATAAACATAACCTTTGTGATATATTTTATAGGTTTTTTATCGGACGCATAATAATAATAAATGTATTATATAAGAGAATTGGGCATTTATCTGTTTGTTTGTTGTTTTTTTTTTCATGAATAATTGGAGATAGTGAATGTTTGATTTGACCCCGCTCCTAGAGCAGTCCCGTAACTAAACTGTACTCTGGACTTGTTACGTTACGTTCGCTCACCTGTCGAGTAGCAGATGCACCAACAGTCGAAGAGACTACCGCAACAGAAATGCTGATTTTAAACTAATTCATTACGTAGTTCCTCTAGTGATTTTTTAAATTAAACAAAAATTGTGCTGTAAATTAATCTACACTTTAAATATTTCGGTAAGTACACTTAAATTTATTTTACATAAAAAAACAATCAATTTTCGGATTGAGGTTATGTTTCAATTTTTTTTGTTTAATAAGTCAGGTTATGTTGCATCAATTATTATGCATTACATTATGCGTTTTAATATTGCATTTTTCATTTTTTTTTTTTGCAAGCATTTCTTCATTTCATGATTTGTATGTTAATATGAGAAACTTTGTCTAAGTAAGTAAGATTTTTCTTTCACATTCAATTCATTACACTTTTTTTTCTATTTCTTTAATTAATTAACTAACTAGAAAAGATACGGTGAATAGCAGTAATTAGAAAGAAAAATTGTTTTGTTATTCATCCATTTTAAGTTGGAAGAAAAATATTAGGAATTTGAAAGCTCTGGGAGTCAAATTAAAGTATAAATAAAGTGAAACTGTCATTCATTGTTCTTCATATGCGAAAATTTGTGAGTGAAATTTCATCCTAAATTGATGTAATTTGCATTTCAATTTTATAACATTTTATGTTATTTGAGTTATTAAAAGTCTATAATTTGTTGTTATAAGCACATATTTTAGACGTCACTACTATACCTATAATTTTAGAACATCATGCAACAAACAAATTTTTTATTAAAAAATTATGCATAGTATTAATTAAAAATCATCTTTTTAAATTTAATTAATTATTTTTTGCATATTTTATTATATTAAAGATCGTGCCCCTTCATTTTACTTCAAACATTATTTAATTATACATATTAAAATAAAAATTATTTTAATGTATAATTTATAATAGGGTACCAAAGAAATATAAATTAATAATATATTTTGTGCATTTTATTAAATTAAAGATCGTGACCCCTCATTCTACATCACTTAATATTCAAAAAAATTAATAAAAAAAATTCTATATATAAAGTCACATGGGTATTAATTAGAAATTAAATTAACATCAACAAAAAAATATTTAAAAATCGAGTACGTGTTTGAAATAACGATTTATCTATTAAATACAATTAAAAATTAGAAAAATTTTGCATAATTGTGATTAATAACTATTTTTTAAATTAAATTAATTATGTTATGTGCATTTTATTAAATTATATTAAATTTAATTAACTATATTTTGCATATTTTATTATATTAAAGATCGTGCCCCTCATTTTACTTCAAATACTATTTAAATATTAATAAAAAAATTATTTTAATGTATAATTTAAAATAGGGTACCAAGGAAATATAAATTAATTATATATTTTGTGCATTTTATTAAATTAAAGATCGTGCCCCCTCTATTTACATCACTTAATATTCAAATAAATAAATAAAAAATATTTTAAATTAATTTCTATGTATAAAGTCAAATCGGTA
Organism: Deinopsis erosa; assembly: GCA_027574845.2. Taxonomy (NCBI): domain Eukaryota; kingdom Metazoa; phylum Arthropoda; class Insecta; order Coleoptera; family Staphylinidae; genus Deinopsis; species Deinopsis erosa. Next base: position 8,469 of record JAODFZ020018172.1, read on the forward strand.
TTAATTGGAAATTAAATTAACATCGACAAAAAATATTTAAAAATGGGGTACGTGTTTGAAATAACGATTTATCTATTAAATACAATTAAAAATTAGAAAAATTTTGCATAATTATGATTAAAAACTATTTTTTAAATTAAATTAATTATGTTATGTGCATTTTATTAAATTATAGATCGTACCCCATTATTCAAACTTCACACAATTAAAAAAAAAAAAATTATCTATAAATTAAATAATACAATAATTTTGAATATTTGAATATTAAACAACGCGCCCTTCCATTTTACTTCAAAAATATTGGAAATATGTATTGGGGTACTAATTTCTAATTAAATTTCTATTAAAAAAAATATTCAAAAATGGGATACGTATTTTTAAATCACGTTTTGCGTATTACATACTCTAAAAATTATGTACAGTTTGAAATTGTCTAATATAGCGACAAAAAAATAATTAAGGAAAAAAGTAATTTGGCAAGAAAATCATCAAAATGTCATAAGCAATTTTAAATCAAGTGTGTGGCGTAATTGTCGTTTATATTTCTTTCTTTAATAAGAAAACGGTAATTCGGTGTATAAAACGACAGTTTTTTTGTTAATTGGACATTTATTTTCAATTAGACTATTTCTTCATCTGTAGAATGAATGATTAACGAACATTGAATGGATGGCGAAAGAAATCATTTGTTATTTCTATGCTAATGAACGGCATTTAATTATATTATTGTTAATTGCATGTTAGATGAAAATGTTTAACAATATCTTTTATTGAGAATCAGCGACAGAAATAATTAAATTATCATATAAATATGAAGAAGTTGTAATAAAATTAAACCAACTGTTACTAATCTAATACATTTACCGTTTAAATTCTTCTTTTTTTTTTATATATATATGAATAATGATGGTGATTTTTATAAGTGAAAGAAGAGTCTCTTTCTTTTGTTTTTTACTTTCTTAATTTATATAAAAAAAATTGTTTTAAATTCAGTTTTTTTAAATTCAACTTCAACTTGCACTCTTTATTAATGATTTTTTCTTTTTTTAATAATATAAATTACTTGTGTTGCAATTTCTATGGTTTTTGCTTTAGAAAATTGGTGCAATAATGGAAACATTATAATTAAATAATTAAATGCAATATTTCAATATTTCGCATAATATTATAATTAATTAACTGTATTATGAATTAAATGAAGCTGAAGTCTCTTCTACTGATTTTTTAAATAAATTATAATTAATTAATAAGCTAATTATTTATAAAAAAATATTTTCTTATTAATTTTTCCATTTAGTTTTACATATTAAATTAATTACATGTTTTGATTTTAAAATCTTTTAATTTATATAAATTTCAGATCAAAATTTTTGAATTTTCTATTTGTTATATTTTAAGACAAATTAATAATTTTTTTTTAAACAAAACAAGAATTATGTACATTTTGAATTATTTGATAATAAATTGCTCAACATTTAATCAAATTTTACATAAAAGTCAATTTTTAATTTGAGCTCAAAATTTTTGATATTTTCTGTTTGACTAAATTTTTTTTATTAGTAATTTATTAAAACTAAACAAGATTTATGTAAATTTCGCATTATTTGAGATTAAATTTGAGTAATAAATAAAATTTTAATAATCTAGAAAAAATTTAATCAAAATTTACACAAAAATCAATTTTTAATTTGAGCTCGAATTTTTTTATATTTTCTGTTTGACTAAATTTTAAGTAATTTCTTAATAAATAATTTATTAAAACTAAACAAGATTTATGTACATTTCGCATTATTTGATAATAAATTTGAGTAATAAATAAAATTTTAATAATCTAGAAAAAATTTAATCAAAATTTACACAAAAATCAATTTTTAATTTGAGCTCGAAATTTTTGATATTTTCTGTTTGACTAAATTTTAAGTAATTTCTTAATAAATAATTTATTAAAACTAAACAAGATTTATGTAAGTTTCGCATTATTTGAGATTAAATTTGAGTAATAAATAAAATTTTAATAATCTAGAAAAAATTTAATCAAAATTTACACAAAAAGCAATTTTTAATTTGAGCTCGAAATTTTTGATATTTTCAGTTTTACTAACTTTTAAGTAATTTCTTAATAAATAATTTATTAAAACTAAACACGATTTATGTAAATTTCGCATTACTTGATATTAAATATGAGGAATAAATAAAATTTTAATAATCTAGAAAAAAATCTGTTCAATCTCAATACAAAACAAGCTTTTTAATGAATATTTAATAAATTGATATCAAAATTTAAAAAAATTCAATCTAACGAAATTTTTTAAAATACAGTAGAACCTCGATTATCCGGACTAGTCGGGGATGAAGGTAGTCTGGATAACAAAAAATCCGGATAATCGAAATATGTGGGGAGAAATAGGAAAAAAAAATTACGTATTTACATAATTTACATTAAATACGATTTTTTTAATTACAATTATATATAATTTCCTTGTATAAAGCAATCCGGATAATCAAAAATTCGGATAAGCGAGGTTCTACTGTACTGTCGAATTTCCATATATCGAAATTTTCGATGAATCGAGTTTTTTTATGACATTTGAGACTATTTTAGATATAAAATAAAATTTTTATAAATACATTTTTTTTTTACAAATTTTTTCTCTATATAAAATCAATAATTTTAGTTAAATATTTAAGATAAATTAAAAAAAAATTTCTTTACTCGATTGAAAAATAAAAGATTGTAAATAGCTTTGCACCTACGATTTTTAATTAAATTAAAAATAAATGAATGAATTAAAGTGATTTGGAGTATGACCATTATAAAATCGCAGTTAATTAAGTGAAATGGGCAAAGAAAGAAAAGATAAAATAAAATGAATGACAAGGAGAGAATGTTGTTTGTTTCTTAATTATTGCACTAATAAACAATGCTGCTATTATTTTACCACACATACACTTTCTTTTTTTTCTCATTTTCAATTTCATTCATTCCATTGCATGCAATATTTATGTAGGTAGGTATTGACAATTCATTTCTTACACTTTTATTTAATTTCTATTTCAAAATTATCTCCAAATCCAATTAAATTTAACAAATCATTTCGAATATAAAAATAATTAATTTTAATTAATCTACGGCTGGTTACTTTCTGCTATTGTCTCGCTCGCCAAAGTTAGGAAAGATGTAAAAAAAGTGAAATGTATATGTATGTAAAGAGGATGTACAATTTAGTAGTGATTAAGAAATGAATTTCAAACAGTTGCTAAATAAGAGAAAATATGCAAATTATTTTTACTGTTTTGTTTTAGTTTTTTTTTATTGTATTGATGCAATATGCACATTATCTAAAGTTGCGTCATTGCAATAGAATATTTTCGTTTTTTTTTTGTAATGTAGTCAAAGCTGCTTAATCCGTTAAACCTAGTATAAGTACATTTTGCCCCAATAAAGCGAATTTTTAAAAATAAATTTAAGAAATTGTGTTTTTCTTATATTTAATTAATAAGGTGAAGTGGGGCAAGAGCGCAAACGGGGCTAGTGCGTAAACGGGCTCTTATTAACAAAATATGAGAGAAATGTCGATATCTAATATATAATCATCTACTCAAAGTTAATTTCATCCTATACACGTAGATATCGCCGAATTAATAAGGGA
>JAODFZ020018241.1:0-10565 GCA_027574845.2 Deinopsis erosa
AAATAGAGGCGAGAACAAGCTGGCTTAACATTAATTCTATTTAAAACAATTAAATTATGTGATTCTCCTCAGCCAGCTTGCTCTTCACATAGCGGCAATTCTATATAAAATTTTGTTTCTTCATTAAACATTTATAATATTCTACAATACATGTGTCCCATTAAAATGTTATTTTAAATATTTTCAATTATAAACAATGGACAAACGCGTTGAAATAATGAAATGTGTTATTCACTAAATAATTCTCTATTAAATTCTTGTTGTCCTCTCATAGTTTAAAAATACAAATTTCTAAAAATTCCGCGAGAAACTTAGAAAATAGAAAAATGTTTCAAATGTAAACAAAAGAAAAACGCGTTGAGATAATGAAATGCGCTTTTCACTAAATAATTCTTAATTAAATTCTTGTTGTCCTCTCATAGTTTAAATATTAAAATTTCTAAAAATTCCGCGAGAAATTTAGAAAATAGCGAAAAATGTTTCAAATGTAGACAAAAGAAAAACGGGTTGAGATAATGAAATGCGCTTTTCACTAATTAATTCTTAATTAAATAGTTCTTATCCTCTAGTAATTTAAAAATCATATTTCTAATAATTTCGCGCGCGCAAATTGAATTTAATCTTTTGAGTGTATTTTACATTCTTATGGGACACCCCGTATATAACTCGTTGTCTATACTAATTTATCGGTAGTTCTATGTTCTTAAAAATTAAACAAGTTTACACACCGTTAAACGGTTTATTACTAAATTAGATGAAAATGATTACTTTGTTTGATACGTAAATAATTAATGGAACATTGCATGAAATCAATATAATTTGAATTAGTTTGTGTTCGTTTTGTTGTGAATGTAGACGTTCTCAGTTCATGTAAATTGAGTAAGTTATAATATAAAAAGCAAAAAAAATCTTTTGTGTTTTTTGTGTGTGTGTAAATTTGCTTAATGTTGCGTCTCATTTTAATATATTTGTAGAAATTGACTACGGACCGAAAAAGGCACATAATCATATAATGAAATCTAATAAATGTTGTTGTGACGTTATGTTTGGTCTTGATGCAGTGGCGTAGCCAGAATGTCAATATCAAAAAAAGTCAAAAAAGGATAAGTTATTTATTCACCCTCTTTATTTTTATTTAGCAACGCCACTGTAGTGGATGTCGTTTTGTGCATATGAATGTTAATTTGGCCCGTAAATGTTCTGTTCTATTGTTTTTTCTCTACTAGAATAATTATAAGAATGAGCATTTTATGATTTTATTTTGTGAGATTTTGGAATTTGACTTCGCGATTTTTCTTATTAATTGATCTTGTCCGTTGTGGTGTTGAAGGTACTTCGGGCACTTTCAGTAAGGTTGTTGTCGACGTTGTGTCTACATCTACTGGCAGTTCATCAATTCCTAATGCACCAGGAGTGAATGGTGATACTGCGGGAAAGTGATTCGCCACAATTGGAATCCAACATTGAGCTTGAGCTTGCAATCCTCGTATTGCACCCATGCCTATTATACAAAACACAAAAAATCGATTATTTATAATTTTTCTTTTTCTTCTGCAGTAGTTTCTAATAAAAAAAGAATTGTTTTACTAACATTCAGAATTTGTTTAAATCGCATTCTAATCATGAGCGTTTTTTAGAAGCGTTTTCTTTAAAAGCCTTTGTAGATGTTTTGCAATGCAAGAATTTAAAAATATTTTATATGAATAAGTAGGCCATTTCATGTAGTTTATAATAAAAAAGAATTATTTTGGTAACATTTATAGCTTTTGTTTAAATTGCATTCTAATCATGAGCGTTTTATAGAAGCGTTTTCTTTAAAAGCGTTTCTAGACGCTTTGCAATGCAACATTTTAAAAATATTTTATATGAATAAGTAAGCTGTTTCATATAGTTTCTAATAAAAAAACAATTATTTTACTAACATTTATAGTTTTTGTTTAAATTGCATTCTAATCATGAGAGTTTTTTTAGAAGCGTTTTCTTTAAAAGCCTTTCTAGATGTTTTACAATGCAAGAATTTAAAAATATTTTTTGTGAATAATTAGGTCATTTCATATGGTTTCTAATAAAAAAAAAACAATTATCTTGCTAGCATTTATAGTTTTTGTTTAAATTGCATTCTAATAATGAGCGTTTTTTAGAAGGGTTTTCTTTAAAAGTGTTTCCAGACACTTTGCAATGCAACAATTTTAAAATATTTTATATGAATTAGTAAGCTATTTAATATGGTTTCTAATAAAAAAAGAATTATTTTGCTAACATTTATAGTTTCTGTTTAAATTGCATTCTACTCATGTGCGTTTTTTATAGAAGCGTTTTCTTTAAAAGCGTTTCTAGATGCTTTGCAATACAACAATTTTAAAACATTTTATATGAATAAGTAGGCCATTTGATATAGATTATAATAAAAAAGAATTATTTTGGTAACATTCATAGTTTTTGCTTAAACTACAGTCTAATCATGAGCGTTTTATAGAAGCGTTTTATTTTAAAGCGTTTCTAGATGCTTTGCAATGCAACAATTCTAAAATATTTTATATGAATAAGTAGGCTATTTCATATAGTTTCTAATAAAAAAAGAATAATTTTTCTAACATTTATAGTTTATTGTTAAATTGCATTCTAATCATGAGCGTTTTTTCAAAACGTATTTTTCAAACGCGATTCTAGATGCTTTGCAATACAACAATTTTAAAATATTTTATATGAATAAGTAGGCTATTTCATATAGTTTCTAATAAAAAAGGATTTATTTTTCTAACATTTGTAGTTTTTGTTTAAATTGCATTCTAATCATGAGCGTTTTTTTATAAGCGTTTTCTTTAGAATGCTCCCTCAAGATGCACTAAAAGTTACATTTATTCATCAATTTTCAAAGTTCAATTCTAAAATTTGTCGATAAAACATAGAAATTTAATTTTGCCCCTCGCCAAATTGAAATACTACGTCACTGGAGTCCATATTAATATAAAATCGTACTTCTTTTCTTTGTTAAAAAATGAATTCTCATTAATTTGCAACCAAAACCAGATAAGTGAAAATAAGGAAATGTTCTTACATATCGATGAATTTAACAAATGCTTGTGTTGCATCTTCTTATAGTAATCAGATCTGACCAAACCTGTCGCTCCAGTATCAACCGCATCCATTGACATACTTCGCGTGTGAGCTTTCGCCCAAAATTCATCTCTTCTTGTACGCTCCCGTTCATCATCCAATCCGCACAAATGCTCATTCAATGAATACAACTTTTGAGTTATATCTTTACCTAATTACAATCAAATAATAGAAGGTACCTAAATGTAATTATTTAGCGACTTTTACCTATGATACAATCGAGGACTGTTTTTAGCATTGGCTTATGCCTCAATATTCGTTCGAGACGCATCCGCGGCCAACACAAATAGAGGCAATTCTCTTCGGCGGTTATAGTGACTTGAAAGACGTCATCAGATTGTTCGTGATTTGCTTCCCATTCAGGACTATCAACAAATTGATGAGTTGTAATGAAATGTAGATGGGTATCGTCGCAGGTCACACGCAATCTGCAAATGTATTTTTAAACATTTTTCTACATATATAAAACACATTTTAAGTTAAACGACTTGATTTTGGCTGAATTCACTTATTCTTGTTGTATAGAAAAATCATCAATCAAATTAAATGTACCATTAATGATTTTATGTTTATCTCTAAACTTACTTTCCACTCAATAATATCGATAAACGTTCATCAGCTGGACTAACTTCTTCCACAGCGTATATATCACCACGTTCCAAATTTACAACATGAGCTTCTTGTACTAATTCTTTAAAATGTTTTTTGCTTACTCGTAATGGTCGAAATACCTAATAAAAAATCATTTAAATCAATTATCAAGTAAATTAATGTATTGCAAAAGTTTGAATAATATTGCACAATATATTGTTGACTCAAATATCTTATCAATAATTACTTTCTATCTTGGGGAGTCCCAACAAACGCTAAACGACTAAATTCTATAAAATTGACAATAATACAAAAAGTATTGACTCTATGACGGCATCAAACATTTTTTCAATGGTAACCCCCATATTTTGTTACGGAATTTGAAAAACGTTCATAAAAAATTACAAATATTTTCATATGTTAAATAAGAAAATATCCGAGAAAAAAATTATAATAAACATTTTTTTTATGTAAATTATAAAAATTTTAATTTTTGCAAATGACAATAAGGGCACTTTCCTAATTTTGATTGTAATTTACATAAAAATTATAAAATTAGTAATTAAAAATATTTTGGGGACCAAAGCACACATTAGAGCAGTGTTTCCCAACCTTTTTTTGATTGGGGAACCCCAAAGCTAACTTTTTATTGAGTGAGGAACCCCTGCGCCATGTGACTCTTTAGAAACAGTTTTTTATAGATTATTATAGATAAAATAGATAAAAACAAATATACAATTTACATTTTTATTAATTTTCGCGGCGGAACCCCTAAGAGACACACGCGGAACCCTAGGGTTCCGTGGAACCCCGCTTGGGAAACACTGCATTAGAGGCTTAAGTGAGGTTAAAGTTTAGAAATGCAAAGAAAAATCTGAAATAATTAACAATATGTTGAATTTAATTAAAAAACAAAATAAATTCGACAAAATTTTATGTTCGGATATTAAAAATGAATATTAATATTATAGTAATTTATATTTGAAACAGTGGCTCAGTCAAGAGGGGTCTCCCCACAAAATCGTCAAAATATTTTACAATATTATTTAGCTGTATAGTGAATTCTCGAATATTGCAATTTTTATTTATAGATTTTGTTGCAATTTACGAGAAAAGTTGCAATGTTCCAAAACACTGCACTATTTTTTTAAGAACCGCTTTTGAGTTTGTAAACACAAATAAATTTAAGAATACAAATGAGGAATGAGAAAAACATAAAAATTCAAAATTAATTAGCGTAAACTAATAGAATTAAATAAATATAGCGATTATACACGATTATTATTTCTGACTACAAAAATTTCAAAAATTGCAATATTTCCAAATGATTGTTACAAAAAATATTATTTTCAAATTTGTAATATTTCAATTTAGGTACATAAAAGTGCGATTTCTAGAATTTAATTTAAAGAAAAGTGTTTTTAACGCGAAAAGAAGCGTTTTGAGCACGAAATAAATATCCTTTGTATTTTAAATGCTTTTCTCGTCATAAAAATGCGATTTCTAGAATTAAATTACTGAAAAGAGTTTTTAACGCAAAAAGGAAGCGTTTGGAGCACGATATAAATATCCTTTGAATTTTAAATGTATTTCTCGTCAGAAAAATGTATCATTAATTGAAAAATTATTGGTGCGCCACTGATTTCCAACATGATAAATAGAATCCACGATTAATACACTGACGTCATTTCAATTTTCATAAGAAATTAGAGCCTACATAATATATATGCATATAAATTGAATAAAATAATAAAAAGTACCTTTAAATATAAATCAGTTAGTTCTAATGTGAGTGTGGGTGGTAAAAATTTCCAAGTCAACATGAGCGTATGAATGAGATTCAGCAGTAATAGCAGCAAATTCCATAATAGAAGATCTGGCGAGCAAACTTCGTTTCCAGCCCAACTGCTCAAAAGCAAATATCCTAGAGTTAAAAGAGCCCTAAAAAAAGGATGAAATGAATCGATCCTAAAAATATGTTGTCAATGAAACGCACCTGACTAATAGAACTGATTGTTTAAAGCTTCCTGGTATCAAAAAGGCTGCAGCTAAAATGAAATTAGCCGTTTGATAGAGATTGTGTTGCGTTGGTGTCCACTCAGTGCACGAGGTCCAACTCTCGCCCGGAATGTTCGCAGTCGCATTGATCATTTGATAATCATAGTCCACAAAATCGCTGCTATTTGTTGCATTAGTGAATAAATGACTGCTGCTATTCCATGTTGCGTTTCCCGGATCGAATAGCAATTCCGTGTATAGCGATGTATAATTCTCTAAAGGCTCCGTCACATTCGCCACCTCCATCTTTCGCACAGCACTCTTCACTCTCGTTTTTGATATGTTTTGTCGGCGAGGCATATGACTCACAGATTGGATCATAAATGTTTCCATGGTGGCATCTAAATAAGAGATAATTAGAAAATAAAAGCGAATTTGTAGCCAAAAACTGTTTAGGATGAAATAATAAGAAGAGAAACAAAAAATGTGCAGTGAACTTTAGAAATAATTGCTGAAAGGGGAATTGGAGCGTATGATTACGATTTATCATTGTCTGTGTGTCAACAAAAAGAAAAATATGTTAGATAATGTACGGTATCATAAAATATAGTACATAATTTACAATAAAGTTTATTTTCTTCCTTGCTGTGTATGATAAAGGATCATAAATTTGCTTTTTATCGGTTTATTCATAATATGCAAGTAGTTAACATAAATAGAATAAATAATATGTAATGGAAAGAAAGAATGGAAAATTTAAGAAAATGTACAATAAAGAAAATTGCAATGTTTTGGCACGCGCAGTACGCACATTATTGATGCAAGAAGGAAATGATTTTACTCACCTCATATCATTGAATTAAAACATTAAACTTTTGGTTGTTGTGTTGCGAATATTGTGTGTTGTTGAAAAGGGTTACGTTCATAATATAATCGGGAGAGCGTAGCGTTTGCTTCGAATGGATAGAAATGTGTGCTGACGCGCCCCACTTACACTTCGCAACCCCGAAACCTACAGCTGACTTTTGCGGGGTATGGAACGGCGCACAACGACCAAACTCAATACTTCATCCCCATGCCAAGGCAAATAGGTGAAGGAAATGTTCGCCTCTTGTTTTGGTCCACTAACTATCCCACGCAATCGATATGTTTTACGTGGAATTTTCTTACGAACCTAAAACGATTCATTCACCAATTTTTATTCTACAATTTAATGAATATTTGATTTTTATCATGCTAATTTATATTTTCATTTTAGGTTAAGAAAATTGCGAACTTATCAAAATAGAATCAAATGAGTAAAACTTTATTTTACATTGTAAACAAAAATTATTCAATAATTTAATGTCAGGTCGATAAAAAGTTTTAATTAGTTGATTAATTATCCATAAAATTTGTCGCCTTTTTAATTAAAATTTTTAATTACAAATACAGGACCTTTATAAAATTATAAAACTTAATTTTGTTATTAAATATTAAAAAAAATAAAGGTTTTGTTCTAAAATATCATTAAAATGTAACAAAAATTATTTCATTTCATATTGTTTTAATTTCAAATATTTTTCATTTCATAATTTTAGTTTCTTAGTAAAAAATAGAATTAAATTGAAATTGAAAGAGAAGGGGGCAGCAACCGCACTGTCCGATAATAAAAGCCATCTACATAAAAATAATACATAAATATAAAAAAAATATGGGACCTCCCATTAAAATAATGAGTTTATATAAAAATATGCTACTAATAAAAAAATCATTAATTTTCATGTATTTTTTTATTTTAAATATCAAGAATTTTCAAAAAATAGAGAGAAAATGAAAGAGGAATGGGGCAGTAAGCGCAATTTTCTATTATACATAAAAATAAGTATAAAAATGAAGGGCCCCCAAAAATTAAACACAAATTTTAATAAAAAATTAATTAAATTTGTATAATATTGTTTTGTATATTTTAATACCTTTCGTATAATACATAAAAATAAGTATAAAAATAAAGAGGCTCCCAAAAATTAAACTCAAAAAGAGTTGTAGCACTTTATATAAAAATATGCTACTAATAAAAAAAATCAATAATTTACATGTATTTTTTGATTTCAAATATCAAGAATTTTCAATACATTTTTGATCAACTTTAAAATTAGTAAAAAATAGAGAGAAAATGAAAGGGGAATGGGGCAGTAAGCGCATATTCCTATAATACATAAAAATAAGTATAAAAATAAGGGAGGCCCCAAAAATTAAGCACAAAAATTTTAATAAAAAGTTAATTAAATTTGTATAATATTGTTTTATATATTTTAATACCCTTCCTATAATACATAAAAATAAGTATAAAAATAAAGGGGCTCCCAAAAATTAAACTCAAAAAGAGTTGTAGCACTTTATATAAAAATATGCCACTAATAAAAAAATCAATTATTTTAATGTATTTTTTGATTTAAAATATCAGGAATTTTTAATAAATTTTTGATCAATTTTAAAATTAGTAAAATATAGAGAGAAAATGAAAGGGGAATGGGGCAGTAAGCGCATATTCCAATAATACATAAAAAGAAGTATAAAAATGAGGAGGCCCCCATAAATTAAACTAAAAAATTTTAATAAAAAATTAATTAAATTTGTATAATATTGTTTTATATATTTTAATAACAATTAATTAAAATTTTATTATATTTAACAGTAATTAAAGTAAATAAATACCATCTTGTATATTAGAGTTTCCTTTTTGTTGCTAAAAAGTATCAATCAGTGTCAACAATTTCGCAACTATGATATTTCGAGCTGGTTTCCAGCCAACTTTCCACATCATTAGATGTCAGATCATCGTTCGAAGGCAATTCAGTTAATGGTGTCATTTCGCTCATGTAACAACCATTCAAATGGGGCACACCACCATTATTATCCCTATATTTCTCGTAATTGCGATCGCGCGTCCCGCTATCACTGAGAAATGAATCGGGCGACATTGGACATTTTCCTATACATAAATAAATCCTATTTATTAATTTATCTACAATAGAAATTTTCTACAACAACAAACAACATTACCATTTCCTCTCTTTCTTATCGGTGATTTATATTCGGCTGATGATGTTAGACTCGATGTAATGCTTGGTAATCTAATATCTAAATGGGATCCTTTCGCTGTGGAAATTTTATTATTCATAGCGTAAAGTTTTGTGGTAATATCTCTTGCTATTAATGTTGTTAGCACCGTTGCTATGTAAGTGTCTTTCACAAAGAGGTATTCCAATGCTGAACGCTGCCAATAAAGATATCTGCATGTACTGGCTGCTACTATAGACACCTAAAATATTTCACATAATTCCATCAATATTTTATGCACATTTATTAGATTACTTTAAATTTATCATCGACTGTATTACGGCTTGATTCGAATTCGGGCGAGTCGAGGAACTCGCAGGGTAGAATCGGATGCAGGAATTGATTCTCCGATAAGACATTCACTTTGCCAGACAGCAATAAACCGAGCCGATCGGTGCGTGTAAGATTTTGCACGGCGTAAGCTTCGCCAGCATGTAATGACATTATTTGTGCAAATTCGGCGCTCACCATTTTCTTAAATTGCAATCGTGGAATCTGTGCAAAGAAACAGGTTTTATGATGGTTGTTTGTTTGGCAATCTAATATATAGGAAGTACCTTGAACGGTTCGAATAAATTATGATAAACTTCCTCAAGTTCTGGATCGAATTTTACAGGACGTATCTGATAGAGAATGTGAAAAACCTGTCCCATATTGAGGAGAATGAAAACGAAATTCCATATGAATACATCCGGTGCACAAATGACATTCCATGCCCAGCCAGAAAAGAACATTAATCCTATAATTCGCTCATTAAAATTTTATTTTTACTACTTATTTGTTTGTGTGTACCAAGAATGAGCCATACGTGCATAAATAGGACTCCTTTTTTCGAACATACTGAGGCATAGGCAACAGCAAAACACATATTTGCTAATTGAAATAAAACGTGTTGTGGATCCTTCCAATAATCGCACCACGGCCACCAAATATCTAAAAAAAAATACTTTTTTATTTAAGTACTTTTTTTTGTGGTTCACTCTCATAAAATCTTACCTTTCGGTATTGTGTAATTGAGATCTTGATCCTCCTGTGGCCAGGAGAGATTCCCCATGGGAGAAACATGTAAGATCCATGAACGTTTTTCATTTGGTTGTAAACCAACTAAATCTGGATCGGAAGGCATGTTTTGAAATGCGAGTCTAGCGAAGTTGCAATGCGATCGTGTTTGGTGTTATTGATTTTTTGAACGCCCTCCGTTTAATAGGGCGCCAATTTAAGGGTTGGCGAATTGTGTGGTTCATATGGAGATGGCATTGTTTTGTATATGTAGTTAAAGAAATCTAATTCGCGTCTTGTTTTGTATAATTTGAATTGATATATTGAGTAAATAATGTAATTCGTAACAAATTGTTGGAATTGTTTTAGTTCTTGAGAAACAATATGAAAAGTTTTGCCTTAGTTTAAGTTGCAGTTTATAATGCTGTCATTACAAGCAAATGCACTTTATAAAATAAGTGTTAAAGGACAACATTTTCTATTATTTTAAATTAGTAACATTTTACATTGCAAATGTTATTGATCAAAGTAAAAAAAATTAAATTATTTATTATAAGACAATGGATTTTGTTTAATGTTTTTTCAATAAATTTAAATAAATATTTATTTTTACCACTTAATGTTGAAAAAATAATGTTATTTCAATTGTTCTTAATTATTATTCTTTGTATATTTATGCCTTGTGTTGATATAAAACAAAATTTTAATTTTAATGTTTTAGAAATATTTAAAACTGAACTAAAACTTTAAGTAACAAT
>JAODFZ020018298.1:0-16023 GCA_027574845.2 Deinopsis erosa
AATAAACACGAGTTACTTATTGTAGTATTATCGTAATTTTTTCAAGCAAATTCAATTTCTTTACACAGAACGCATAGTTATTAACTTATGCTGTAGGACGAGATCTTACAGCAAGTGACAAAAGGTAAAGAATTGATCGACACTAGGGAGATTTTTTTCTATCGATTAAGTATCGATCTAGAGCAATTATTCTTTTTGTCCGCCCTATCCGTTTTACCCGTCCTTCCCCTATTCCATGTCATCAATTTTCATATTTACATAAAAATTGTTAATAACCTATTTTATTTGCAATGTACAATAAATAAAATTTAATTTGCAATAATGTGCAATAGATGTGAAAATTTTTGATGCTACACCAGCGCAAAACGAATGGTTTTTCATCCAACTACATTTCAGGCTAGCTACTACAAATTGTCAAAAATATTTTTTCTAAATAAGACAATATCGGGCCAGTGTAATGAAATCGAGAAACAGAAATGTTCATTTTCCAAATATGTAATAAAAAAAAACCTAATAAAACTAACACACTCACTTTCAATATAAAACAAATTCAGATAACGTCAAGTTCACAGATTTTATGTCAAAATAGATTAAAAACAAACGTGATGTATTATTTCTATTCTACGTAGAGATATTGCAAATGTATTTGTTCAATAATATTATACGTTTCCATATTTATTTGACAGTTTATCATTCTATATATAAAAACAATAAGAAAAATCAATCTGTTCACACAAAAAATATTTAGATAATTTTTTAATAAGCAATTTTAGATAATTTAGCACAATATAAATTACATTGTTACAAAATTTTTATTATTTCCTATCAGCAATAAAGTATAGTTTATTAGATAGCAGTAAATTATATTATATACACTCTTTAAAATACTGCAGTTCGTAAATAACTAATTTGATAATTATTATTGATGAATGATTTATAAATTGCAAAAATTATTTATTTATTTCAAATAAAAACAAATTCCTAGTTGAAATAAATTTGAAATTTAAACAGGATATGTTATATAATATTGCATTTGTGACTCAAATACATACTCACCAATTGTATAAAATTAATGTATTCTCTGCACCACAATTCATTGCTGTACAGATTCTAGTTGTACATATATGAATGTATATACATGCTGATTACTCATCAGAGACGCCCCCCTGATTAATGCGAGCAATTCTATAGTTAATTAAAACCTTTATAATTTTACGCTATAAACGATGTGTAACAATACAATTTCCCATTGATTGCTTCCATCTCAACTAAATGACAAACGCAATTGTACTGTACA
The DNA here is from genome assembly GCA_027574845.2 of Deinopsis erosa. Lineage (NCBI taxonomy): Eukaryota > Metazoa > Arthropoda > Insecta > Coleoptera > Staphylinidae > Deinopsis > Deinopsis erosa. The sequence continues at coordinate 1,298 of JAODFZ020018298.1, forward strand.
ATAAAATGTGCAACAAAAAATAGCGTCCATTTTATTATGTATATGTAACATATACATATAGAAAGTAAATAATGATTTTTATTATAAAATTTTAGAACCATTATCTTAATATTCTCTAATTATATGAGACTAGTTTAAAAAACAATTTCCAGATTCATTTTGTAATTACTCGCAATTATAAGTTTTTAAAACTTTGGATATCTAAATGAAGAAAAACCGTAATAAAATCATAATTTAATATCCATAAAAGGAAATTAGAATTCTTTCCCGAAGTTAGAATCTTCAATATTATAATTAATGTTTCAACATTTAATTAGTAATAAAAAGTATAATATACTTCTGAGCAAGAACTATTTGCCAAACTGTTTTAGAGAAGAGGAAGTAAAAATAGCTTTTAGCGCATTTAGTTAAAATGTAATGAATTGGTGCAGCTAGAGCAGCGCCCAACGTATGTTTAAGATGAGTTTAAAGCGACAGGTTGTCAAAGTTGATGGCAAATGCTTCACGATTATCCTAGTTCATCCATCAACTTGAGGCTACGTTTTAGAAGACCTTCAATGCTTGATGATTTATTGGCACCTGTTAACACAAAATTTGCATTTCCCTTAAAGAAAAACAAGTGTGTTAAAAAATGACCAGAAAAAAAAAGCACATTTAAAATTTTATCCTTTCATGTTGAAAATGAATGGATATGCTGATAATAGATATATTCGAATGGGTGTACGTAATTTAAGAAAAAGAAATACGTGCGATTGGCGCTTTTGAAACGGTTGCGTTTTCGTTTGAAGATAATATCTGCAATTCAGATTAAACAAATATAATTTTGAAAAACGTAGAAAGAGAAGTTCACCGAAGCGGATTCTAATGCGGAATGGATTTCCGCATCGCTTCGATGCGATCATTTGTCTGAAGCAGGCGCCCTTATTTGCGTACGCCAAACCAACATTTTTATGAGATCGTTCGGTTCCGCAACGGCAATCTTCCATAATTCAACGAATTGACACCTAATCAAATTCGCTCATCAACGCCAAAAAGGAGCTAATGGACCAAAGAGTGGCCGCTCGCACATAATATAACGCTCGCAATGTTCGCTTTTAACTCGCAGACAGTTATTTTAACCATTTATTTGAGAAAACCAATCTAATGTTCTATCTTTTTTATTCCAAAAGCGTTACATTTTAAAAGCGATTATTCTTTTTGCGTTCGATGTGTAGTGTTCACCTTGGGCATATAAATTGACCCTTTGTGCTGGTGCGCATAATAATATTGCGATAATTTCAAACTACCACTAACTCGCAAAAGCACATACAATTTTCTAATTCCTGGAGGCATCCGAGCATGCATTTAAAATCAATATACGAACCAACAATGTTCTGCCTTTCTATTTTCAGTAGTTTTAACACTTAAACGACTAAAACGATTATTTTCCAAGCAGGAATGATGATGATGATGATGATGATGATTATGTGATGGTCGAACTGGTGGTAGAGATTCGGATGATTCATTTGTCAGAATTCGATGCAATTATTCGCTATTGTGCAAAATCGACGCCCAACGTACATTAGGGCCATTGTATAAAATGGCATAACTAGGACCAGATTCTCTGAATAAGTTTATATGTAGAATTAGCACGTAATCACCTCGGCATAGTCATTCACTGACCCATTAAATTTGTTAGCCGCACATAAAAATTTCACTTAAAACGTTGTAATTTTGATGAACGGAAAAGGATAATTATCACACATACCTATTAGAGAATATATTTTCAATTGGCGTGCCGTGAATAAATTCAACAAGTACATTGGATTTCTTTAAAAATTTGTGTGGAAGATAGAATCGAGATAAGAGCTATCGTTTTCCAATTTCGTCTCACTTTCGTTGAAATCCTAGTGGCTTTTGTGTCAATTGGGAATTACAATCTCTACCTTGTCTTCAGTCTTCTTCAAAGTTAAATTAGTATCTGCTACAAATTGTGAAACCTTTCGATAGGAAAGAAGTTAAGCTACAAAATCCAATAACAATTTTAAATCGACTGTATCCGTAATAAATAATTAAAAGTGGAGTCTGCCAAAAGCACATATATATATTTGATATTGTAAGAGTCTTGTAAAATGGCGCATTTTACATTTCCCATCTTTTTTCCACTTGTGGAAGTTACCTGCTACTACTAGTTGATGTCGCAGAGTAACAAATGAGACCTGCAGAAGCCGATTATAAAAGGCCGTCCGATAGATAAATGTTCGATAGCTTCAAGATCGATTCGCTAAATTACATTGCTCGGTGCTGTTAAATTAAAAGCGAGTTAGTCTTCAGCGCTATAGTCGATTGCTTCGTTTTTTCCTCCTTCTCTCAATCTTAAATTTGCTCTCTCATTTCATTTCACGACTTTGACTTATCGTCCACCTTTACTTGCTCTTTTTATAACGAAACTCCTTAATTTTCCAATATATATGTGTGTGTACAATAGAGGCGCATTCACTCTCTCACAGTTACATATGGCAGCAGCTTCATTACATTGACTCCATTCTTATTTATTTCATCCCGCTCAGATCGTTTATCTTCTGGCTTCCTTAGTTAATTCGCGAAATAGCAGATCAACGGACGTAGACCAAGATGGATGATTGCCATCTTCAGGTGAAACTTTTGCATTGTATTTACCCTCGCACGTTACCTTCAACCATCTGATTTAGAGATTTCATTTCTTATGCGATCTTTTGTGATGCTGTCTTGTTAGAATAGCTTCATTTCGCATCAACTTCCTTTAAGCGAAAATTGCTTATCAACACAGCCATTAGCGAAGAGAAATCCATTTTGTGCACCCGCTCCATTGTAAATGTGTTATTTTCATTTTCATGGCTGAATAATCCTTCAGTAGGATGTTTTTTTTTCTAAGTTCATACATGCGCTAATAGAGCACACATCTGGTGCGCGCTTATACCTTTTATCGAATCTAATTTCCTTGTTCTGGTGGCGTAGTCTGTTATTGCAGATGTAAAATAATACCGCAATGATTGCAGGACATTCCGAAAGGACGTGACAATTATACGTAATGTACAAGAGGAGCCTTCACTAGCCCTATGTCCTGCACTTTCTATTCAACCCTGGCCACTTGCAAAACCGGCCAAATATAATTACAAGCTCTAGTTGAAACCAACAGGTCGGATTAACGCAATAACGCGCCTTTCTCTACAAAACACTAATTTTATTACAGCGTACAGAATATTGACGTTTTAATGAAAATTTAATTTTCCCAACAAGTCTCATTCTCTACTCGCATACATACAACACCAGTCACAAAACAAAACAAAAATCTAGCTTAGTTTTCATCACCAGATATGAAAATTACAAACATCAAAGTAACGAGTTGATCATTTCATTACGAGATATGCACAAACATATTAACTTTTGAAACGTTTTCTCGTCACTCAGACGATCTAACCCACAAACAATGTTTTTATTGCTGGAAATGGACACTAACAATAATTACATTTACAAAATGTTTATATGCAATTCTTTTTGTTGTTGTTGTTGTTGTGCAATAATAATTGCATTATAGTTTATATTATTTATATATAACTGCGTATGCAATAGTTATACCTAATAATGCCACCAGCTAACAATAATTGTTCCGATAAACAGCAACATGATGAGATTATACTCCGCTCGCAATCATTTCTCTATAGTCCTCTCCCATTCACATAAACATTCATTTTATTGTTATTATTGCATTTGCATAAATACTTTCATTAAATGGTCATTAAATTATTTGTTTATTTTCGTTATTGATTTTATTTATGTGTGAAACAAATCAGCTTGCATTAAATAGAACTAATTTCATCCATTTATATCAACTTTTTTCCATATGCTTTTATTTGTTCTCTCAAGTAGATTTTATAAAATGCAAACAAACTTCCCCAATCATCAAGGGGCACTGAAGAATTTCGAGTTATAGATAAAAAACAATTAATGTCTGACAAATTCCTTTAAATACAAACTTTGACATATAGAAGTTTGAATTTGTTTATATACCTATTATCAGTGACATAATTATGAAGTGCATTTACCCGCATTGCAGATGGTGCCTAATAAATTAGGGGGCCCTACGCGATTGACTAATTGAGTCTGACGGCGCTTTTGATGTGATATAATGACATACTGTGAATGGGCCCTAAATTGCTAGTTACGCCACTGCTTACTTATTCTATGTATAAAAATTTGTTTGGTGTTTAAACAAAATTGAGTCATGAAACCTTTGAAATATTCGATGAGAGGTTTCATGTCTGTGTTCGATTTTTGACACTTCACAAAGAAGTCTAGACCTTTATGATATAACTTTAGCGGGATTATAAAATTTTCTAACTTTTCTGCACACAGTATATAAACAATTTTTTAATATTATAGAAAAACTATTTTCAGATAAAAAATGTCAGGAAAATAAACTTGGATCAAAAGCCCTCAACTTACTATAAGAAGATTATAGAAATTTATATTTAATTAATTTTTATTTTTATATACTGTTTAATAAATATTTTTTAAAACTCACAAACATTATAATATACTTCATTATAAAGATTTTAAGAAAAAAAAATATTTGAAAAACTTTCTGTTTACTTTTCTTTAGCATTATTTGAAAATTTTGAAGGCGTTATAGCATATATTAGATTTTTTTCATGTCTATTTTAGATAGAAAAAGAATATTGCAGTAGACAGTTTCCAATTCTTTTTCTATATTATGTATAATTCATGGAGGGTGAGACTGGGATATTGAATCGAGTGAATGACGGTGGAATGATTCTTGATATTAAATCAATGGAGATGTCGTCCCTGAACTGACGCTAAACTAACTGTAAATACCTACATATTCGTTGATTTATAAATATAATAATATATTGAATAAATGTGATACAACAAGCCAACGTACATTTCAAACAAGCGCACATTTATTGCAATGGCTGAGATCCAAATTGTTTTAACCATTCAAACAGAGCTAATGTTTAACTTATTTATGTTTCAATTAGTCTACAAACGACAATCTTTTTTAATAACATGACGGCTATTTAATAAACATAAATTTGCTTGAGCCATTTCGTTTTTAGAGGCATTGTGCCGAATGGGAGCACAAACAACATAAAAATGTGACAAATTTAAATTTGTTATTGCAGTAAAATTGAGTAAATATATATAATAGTAAAACAGAACGATTGTGAAATTATGATTTTAACTCGTCCTTTATTTCTTTAGTCGCTGTTTTTATTTCGCACAGTGTAATGGAATCAACAAAGCGTAAAGCTCTTAGTACAAAATTATAATTTTTATTTGCGAGGCTTTTTAAACTTGTAAACTGCAGTTGCTGTAATGAGTTTCGAAACAAAGGCGTCTCATAGCAAGTCCGGATAAATTCAACCAGTAAACTTTTTCCCCGACCGTAAATACAATCTGCAATATAGAATGTACGTTTCTAGTACTCTAAAAAGTTTAATAGCGAAAGGTAAATTCCAGACAATTAAGCGTTTGCAGCGTGAGGAAGTATTAAGCTTTATTCGAATTAACGAGCAAGGTCGAAAAAGTACACGATACAACCCTCCTAAATAGAAAAAAAAAAGTAAAACGCCTAGCGAATGATACAATGAGACACAATCAAGGTAAAAGCTTCAAATACAAAGATAGTTGTAGAAAAAGAAGTAACGTGGCAAAACTTTTGTAAATTTTTTTTTCAGCTTCAACTCACATTCCCGACGGAACAAAACTGAGAATATAACTTGAATGAAAGACAAAACGGTCGAGCGCGTTATTTGTCTAGAGATAGGACGAGTCAGAGAGAGAATTCACAAATCTCATCAGTGGATGACGGAAGCTCGAGTGTAAAACAAACATGACGATATAATAAGCTAAATTAAACATAGAGACGGCGTAATATTGGAATTAAATTATAACTAACTACATAACTGTGCGCCTGTCATGCAAATTTAGACGTTATTTTACAGTACAGTTACTAACATTGCTGCAGCGAAGCAGAAACGCAAAAGTAAACTGGAGTGCACAAGTAATCAAAACGTTCACGACGTTCTCGGACTTATGCATCGACAAACTGAAGGCAAATTGCAGTAATTATTCTAATCCTTTTATACTACAAACTTTTTTCTTCTTCTTTTTTTCATTACTACATTTTAGATTGCATCAGAAAAGAAATGCTTTCAGTAGTACAATTGAGATTTAAAATAAAAACGATTTAAATGTCTGCAAATATGCATCTGCCAAATTTAATTCCAATAAAAGTATAAATATTAGAGTGGTAAAGACTTGCCAAAAGCAATTTATATTTAGATATAAAGTTAGCAACATCATGACTTCTGCTGTTGGACACGCACGAATGAACTACTCCAACATCATACAACACAGTATATCACAAGAAGCGCTTGATGGGCAACCGGAGAACATGCCAATGACCATGCTCTTTACACAGAATACTAAACACCTTTGATAGCGATGATTTCATATCCTTTAATATGATGAAATCACTCGTTCGTTCGTTTCATATTTAACATTCGACACAAGTTATCATTTTATATCCTCCTTGCTACTTTCACACACATACACTCACACATCCTCATCCATTAAATTATTAAAAGATTTGACCATTGCGCATGGTCGAGTATGCGTGATAAGAAAAATTCGAATAATCTATCAAGTGAAATCTTTCTACCGTAAAAAGTACACAAGACTTAAATGAAAAGGCGGACGAGAAGCTGCAATAAAAGACAACAGTCTAAAGCTGGAAAAACCAACAATGTGAAACGTGCTGCTCATACACTAAACGGTTTGTGGACTAACAATAAGTAGAAAAAAGAAATTTCTTAAAAAGAAGGAACATTCAACAATGCAAATTTTATCCGAACAGTAACAAGTCTATAAACAAGAAGTATATATATATGAACCACCATCAACAATGCACATGCATCTAGTTTATTGTATTTTAGATTGATTTACGTTACTGAACATTGGCCAATTTTCTATTTTCCAGTCACAATTCATCTAAAACGAAGTGTACTTTACACACACATATATAGTTTTGCTTGCTTTTCGTTTTACAACAACGAACAAAACATACAAAAATCGTTTTTCCTTCATCATCATTTCAGAATTTCCTTTGTGTGTACTTTATGGAAACTGTCTGAAAACGAAATACATAGATATATATATATATACATCTAATAGGAAATCTTCTGCAAATGACATCTTGTGCATCTCTATCAAGATAAAACTCATCAAACACTTCAATTAATCTTCAAAAGAACGTCTAATGTAATTATTTAAATGGTACGAAACACACTGGTTACATATTTATAAGAATTTTGCGCAGTTCTTTAAAGATTCTAAAAGTGAACTATGTAGTTGATTAGAGGATGGCGTTGGCCGCCGGCGCGTCCTCAATGACAAATGTTTAAACGAATTGACCAAACACCAAATATAATTATAGCGAATGTTTCCAGAATCTCAATACAAACCAAACATTGAGTGTTTGCCAAAATGGCAACAAGAAGAATGAATTGTATTAGGAACATGATGTAAATAAATGTCACATAGGAGACAAATACAAAACACTTGCTTCTAATTCCTTTAAATAAATGGAATATGTATATGTATATGAATTCATTAAAACAAAAGAAGAAAAGAGAAAGAGAATGATGAAAAAAGCTATAATGGAAGATTTAATTTAATGGAAGGAACTACTTGTCGCTTTGTTATACAAGTTACACGAATCTTGGATGTATTTTGAGGGAGTATACATTATGCAAATGCAGCTCCCGTGGTTTTCGTATACGCACTTTCGGAACATTTTCTGCTTTCCGCAACATTACATCTAAAACAGTATAATTATAATGATCGTCTGCACTTTTTAAGTGAAAAAAAAACTATCATTTATTTGAATGTATTTTTCTTTCTAGAAATGCCTAATGCAATCAGATTCTAAGCAAGCAAATAATCATCTTGTCATAAACATGCATGAAAACTTACTCCTGTTTAGTTTGATGGAGTTGGTGGAATGAAATAGCCACAAGACAGACGTAGGCTAACAAGCATGATTAGCTCATTTGACAACAAACTATGAAGTTTGAAAGTACAATCAGTCTTAACAGTTAAGAGAAAGAGAGAGAGAGAATATCTATCAACAGGGCCTTGAAGCAAGTCGAGTTTTAATCCTCTATTCATATGCAAATAGGTTTTATTGCTAGTTGTGAGTTTATTAGGGTGCGCTATGTATGCTAATCTTTCACCACCCCAGACTATACCATCGCGGTCTGTAACACTGTATATCTTATATAATATAAAGTGTTTCCATTCTCCAGTGATAATCCCTAAGGTGTCACCTCTATATCTTTACACCGACCGCCATAACTACTACTAGCACACGGGATCCACAAGCAATTTGTTGGTCGGCGAAAATTAAAGCCCAAAACTGGAAATTGCTATCTAACTGCATTCACAATATAACGCAAGAATAACAAAAGCGAAAAATGAATTATGAAGGAAAAAATGATTACGTTGCCGAAAATACTTAATGTATATTATGTTCTATACAATTTTCACGTCATCGACAATCAATGAGTGTGGAAAGTAGCATTTTTTTATTATTAATGTTGAATTGTTGTTTAAAATTCTATACAAAAGTGGAAAAATCAATGTTACTTACGCAATGAATTGGAAATGTAAAAATAGGGCTTTAAATCGTAAATAACACACCTGCAATAAACCCGGATCACGTACCATTGCTGTTTTATGATTTTCACTGCGAGTACAAAATAAATTATTTATCGATTACTGATCGTGGTAGCTTTATAAATTTGTAGTCGAATATAATTTTGCTATAGAAAAAATAATGTCAAACGTTTCTAATAATCATTTCGAAAATATTTTATTTTTATAAAACGTTTTATATCACACTGTCTAGTTTCCTTTAAAATGAAATGCTTGCTGCTGTTATTATTGTTAGAGAATAAATTCAGATATGGGTGCTTTTAAGAGTTGAGTAATTCAATGTAATTATTTTTATACGTGCACATCATATAAAATAAACCTCTAAACTATAAAATTTTTAAAAAGATAAGAAAGTTATAAATTTTGCTTGGATGCATCCATAAAAACCGTAAAATAAAAAGACGAAACATTGTCGAATGTCGGACACATTTTCATGTAATACATGAAGTTTAACTTTCAAATTAAAATGTGTATTAGACTATGCGTTTACGCAAAATATTGTTAATTGATCAATAACACATTAATTAACTAATACAATGATCTAAAAACGATAAATGATAAATACGCTCACAAATCGAACCAAAGTGGTAATTTAAGAGGATGTAACGACTAATTGAGGTAAGTTTGTATTATATTTATATTATAGAATATAGATCTTTATGTTATAAACATAATTCACTTGCTAAATCATCAACATATAGAACCAGTGCAATATTATTGAAAATGAAGGACCAAAGTGATCACCCTTAGTAAATTTCAAGTTGCTGAACTATAAAGAGCACATAATCAGTTACATAATTGATTAAAATACAATAAAGATACGTGTCATCATTGAATTATATGATTTGTAGGTATAGAACGTACGGTTGTGAAAGGTACATACTTTCTTAATGGTCATCTTATTAAAACAAGCATTTTGTCTCCCTTCAAGTCTGATCAAGAGAAATATTAGATAAATGCATCGCATATACAACGCCATCTGGTTGTGATGCGGTTTTCCAATAGCTCTAAAACTGTAGTTGCCAAGAACTGGAATCTCTCCATAAATTCTACAAACTTAGAAACTGTTTGCTAATCGAATTACAATATGATCTAATGCTTGTTCAAAAGATACCCCCAAGATATATGGAGATAGCTCAAACAGATTACGTCTCACAAATATTGATTTCAATTTAACTTTTTGTCTTCATCAACCAATCCATTAGTGCAATAGCACTTCACCAAAACGACCATTAATATACCCAAAATTTACATTACTCAAACGTACGTTCCACCATCTAACTAAAACTTTTATATCAACACTCATATAAATAAAACTAAATTTGTATTCATAACTTGTTTCCCAAATTCTATTTTGGGTAAAGAATTGTCTATAATTTATTATTTCAGTGACGTAACTTATAAGAAAAAACAAATTTACAGTGTGTTTTATCATTTAGGCGTTAGAATATTGCCCGCTAGACAATTTATTCGATAAAACATTGCCAGTTAAACAGTTTTTTGCTAGATTAAAATCATAAAATTTAATATGATGCCATAAATTGGTTGATCCATAATAAAAAGCTCATTAAATCGATTTCTAAACGCAGAAACAATTTTAGTAAAATATTTTAAGTAATTTGTAAACAAAAAGTTGTTTTTATTCAATTTTTATTAAACAAACGTTACGCCACTGTTGATTTAGTCACACAACTCATTCTTAACATCTAACAAATCTTTTCAACATAGAAAAAAAAGCATAAAAGTTAAAAAAGCGCTTTTTTTATCTTGACATGATCCAGAGTGCGGAAAGCAAATTAGTCATGTTGTTGCTGTTTTGTACATTTCTTATCAGTATGCAAATAAAGTTTGCAACTTATATCGGCATTTATTTAATCCCGATTAGCAGTGTTTACGTTTACTGAAATAAGTAGACTACAAAAAAATTGCTATCAATTGTTGTTTTTATTCGAAAATCAATTTAAAATATAGTTATTGGCAGCAATAAATTTCCACATGACTTGTGGAAACCGCTGCAAATTGTTTGTTTGCAGCTGGTAAATAATTTCCAAAGAAGAAAACAGTAAAAAAAGTAAAATACAAAACAACACATAGTAAAGCTCCATCAATAAATATGGCTTTGGTGAGAAATACGCTGTTATAATATATAGAGGTGGAAGGTATAAGCTTTACCAAAGAAGATCCTAGTCTGGTAGAGCTAGAGAGTGTGCAATAAGTTATGAAGCTTTATATTGTCCGTGGTATCGTTTTAAGTGATCTGAGTGTGCACATAGAAAATTTTCGATAGCTCTATCAAGAAGCAATTCAAGCTGAAACAATATCCTCGCAATAAGTCTAGAATTTATTTTTGGATGGAACTGTTCCTTTGATAGAATCGTATTCCGCGTAGATATTTGTGTACTAAAGAGATTCTTATTACGGGGTCTCCCTATATTCTAAGATCCGATGGTACAGATAAAAACCTCATCTCAGTTAAAATGTTTCCCCATATTCCAATCTCCTTTTCCCTATTTCCTTCATTGCTCCTATCCTACCGATTTCTTTCCTCTCTCTACACATTCGGACAAATTTCCAACTCGTCTTTCAACATTTTATCATTCTTCATACAACAATAACAACAACAACAACTATGTATGGCGAAAAAATTTAGCACACATGTGAGTAAAAAGTGCTGGCAGCAGTGAGGAGACCAATTTGCCAAGCATTAATCATCTATATACCGCGCCATATGTAAAATTAGATAATTTTTCATATTTGTCACGGCAATGTGCGTCGTCTCACATAATTGACCGTTTCAGTTTCGATTGTAAAGTTAAACTTGTGTGTCGCTATATTTCTATTTTATATGACACGGCTATGAATAATGCTCACCGTAAATTATATGGTTCATTTACAATACGTGCGCCAATTTTTTTTCATATGTATGTGCGTTAGATGTGATTTATTTTTATTTGATTTATTATTAAACAGTTAACTTTTAACTAGCAATACTATTCATTTGAATAGTAACATAAACATAAAAAAAACTAGTTTTCATTAAAATTCTATTTAAATGGTGTTGCAATTTAAAGTACGTATATTTTTTTCCAATGCAAAATAGTTCGACACCGAAATTAAAATTTAATATAAAATTGTTCTAATTCTGATTTATGTGTAACATATGGGGGTGTGTGTGTAGAAGTAAAGTGTAGCTAATACCCAGAATAATAAAATGTGAGGAGTTATGCTTTAGGGCAGCTGGTGGAGGGTTTTATATATTTATGCCTAATTCCATCATCCACTTGTTTTATACCTTTCTATTAAATTTGATTTAGCCAGCTTCCAATTTATTATTTATAAACTTACATTTCCATGTTAAAAATCAACATCAGAAATACGTAGATTTATTTTGATATTTTATTTCTGTTGCGATTTTATCATCAGCACTCGTAAATAAATTTCCTACATTTATTGATTGTACTAATAAAATACGTTCTACGATTTTTATCAAAAATTGTTTTGTGTTAATAAAATAAAAATTATAATGTTTTTATTCGCAAATTATAGGAATAATACTTTGCTTGATTGTTTTCTTCCATGCAAATGCGAAATATATTAGAAAATAAAATTGATTTCCCTTTTTTTTTTATTTCGGTTTTCATATCGTTACAATTCACGTTGAATTTTAATGAATTTAACAAAACGTTCTATATTTATCATGTCGACTTGTTTTTCTATGTTAATTAATAAATTTAATTAATAACAAGCTCATACATATAATCTATTTTATATTATACACCGCACATTTAATCATAAAAAGTATTCTATCTAATGCACTTTGCATACAATATGAGTCAAATCATGGATGGATGGAATTTGTCGTCATTAGCACAAATTAACGTCTACGTTTAACTACAAAGCCCTATTTGTTGGCTCAGATGGTTGAAATCCTGATGAGAAAGTGGAATTTAACATATCTCTATTTTAAGTCTTAATTATACTCTCAAACTATTCAAAATTGGATGTGCAAAAATGATTATTGAATATCATATTAAATTCTATTAACAAATAAATCAATTCTCATGTACTGCTTGCTTTGAAAATATATTTCTATATAAAAAGAGATTAAATTTTGTATAAAAGACGTCGGAGATGTGCACGACACGAAGGTGGTCTATATCTTCTTATTCTAGACACTTCCTTATCTAAATCGCAAGAAGATTGACTTACTAGCAGCTATTCATGGGGTTAAATGAGTTTCTTTGACGGATTGGAGACTGTGTGATAAAAGGTAGCATCTAAATTTAAAATAAACTATACAATGGTGGTTTATTATAAGTGAAAAACACCCTCCTAGATTGAATCATCGTAATAAACAATTCAGATGTATTAAAAGACAATTATGCATTCAAATAACCGTGTGATAACCATCAAAAAGTTTTCTATAAAAATTTGAATATATTAATAATTCATTTCCGTACTTCCATCCAAAAAATAATTTATATCAACTCTTACATATTTAAAAAACTTTCTTCAACGGCGCTATTAAAATTTGCAAAATAAAGATAATGCTGCTGAAAGACAGGGATTGTTTTAATTCGACGTTTTATACTTCTTATCAAAATTTGGTAGACGTGAATGAATATTTTATCAGTTTTATATTTTATTTTTATTATTTCCCTATGCAAATATTATTCTAATTATGTGTATATACAGGATGTATTAAGTATTTTTGGATATTTTTAATTAAATATTTAATTTGGGTTTCTATAATCCAGCTAAGTTTATCGATATGTTATAACAGTTATAATCTTCATTTAATGAATATCTACACTAGCTAGTCAGTGTATGTATACATTATCTAAAGTGTATAGTGAAAGTGTTCACATGGAATATAATGAATATTTTAAGTAGTCGATTTTAACATCGATTTTTCTAATCATTGTCTAAAAATATTTACTGAAACTTTTTACGTCGACGAATAATTCATGTATTGCTACAACTTTTCCCTATTTATGATAGTTGTTCTAGATTGTTCCACATATTCATAAAGATGAATAATTATTATTATTTTTATTAATAACTACATGTTCATTAAATGAGTAGCATAGTTAGACGACTCCATTTCTCATAAATTTTCAGGAGACGCAAAAAACTGTTTTCTGTATTATTTGCCTTCCTAATTAGTTGATTTTTGTTTATAGCATTCTTGATATGTCCGGAGAACAATTCACAATTATATTTTTATTCTATATTTCACAGTTGATTAGTAAATCCCAATTCAAATATGGAGTTGGACATTTTTCTAACGATGTAAGAATGTAGGATGATAAGAAATAAACAATTTAACGTGTTGTAAACGATTGAAAGCGTTTCAAATTAAAACGAATAAAAATAGCAATTCCCATGAACTGTAACCTGATGGAATACTAGATTTGGGTACTCTTGGTTTTGACCAGTAACAATATCAGTTTTCAAATGCTAAAATAATACTGTTCTGGACATTTTTATTAAGAAACTAACCACATATTCAAATTCCTAAAGTACTTTTGTATATGAATCAATAGAAAATTCAAATTTGAAAAAAATAGAGTTGGTCGTTTTATAACATATCTCAATAATCTTAAGGTCTCTAATTAATTATTTGAGAATACAATATAAAATTTACATGTTCAGAATATCTGTGTGTTTTAAGTGCACACTAAATGTATTGTGAAATTTCATTTTCAATTTATGCTTTTACTGTCGATTGTTAGAGATTGTATACATTTACCAGTCAGTGACTACTACACCAACTAATCCTACTATACGTTTTGCAGTAGATGTTTACACTCACTAGTTAATGCATATGTCGTAGGCAAATGGTTATTTCAGGCAAATACAGGACAATATCATATATTGTATAATTTTCACGAATAATGCACACTACACATAGGGCAGTAGGTGACTGTTATTTTCGTTGATTTTTTATTATATTCTTTCAAAGTATC